>WBMZ01009041.1:0-99873 GCA_013400975.1 Atrichornis clamosus
CGCAGTCAATTTCTCTACCCAGGAGCGATGTCTTCCCAGAATTCATAAATCCAAATAGGGTCCTTCTGCACTGCCAGTTGGTCTTTTTCCATTTGTTCAGCCACCCCCACTGTGCATATGCCACCATACATGAGGCAGTGTAGAGGTAGTGTTGGCCATTTCTCTTGTTCAGTGATATTCAAAGCCAGCAGGACAGCTTTCAGCTCTGCAACCTAACTTGATCCACATCATCCCTCAATAGCTTCTGTGACTCGGCACATATGACTCCATATGGCAGCTTTCCATTTTTGATGTATCTCTACAATATGACAGGAAAATATGACAGGAACCATCAACAAAAAAAGAGCGTTGCTTTTCATTTTCAGGTAGCTGATTATATGGTGGAGCCTTCTCAGCATGTGTCACCTTCTTCTCCTCCTCTTTGGATGATAATCTGAAATTTTTGCCTTTGGGTCAGTTTGTGATGATTTTCAAGATCCCTGGGCAATTTGGATTTCCTGTTGTGTGACCAAGTGAAACCCACTTACTCCACGTAGCATCAGTGTCATGGTGTGTTGCAGAGGCTTTCCCTTTGAACATCCAGCCCAGCACCGGCAGTCGGGGTGCCAGAAGCAGCTGTGCTTTGCTGCCAATCCCTTCTGAAGCACCTTGAACCCCTTCAGAAGTTGCCAGATTCTCTTTTTCAGCTGGAGTGTAGCAGACCTTGGATCCTTTGTATCCCCAACTCCAGAACCCCAGGGGTGGCCCTTGAGTCTCCCTCTCCAGGTACTTCTTGCCAGAGACTCCAGGAGTGTCCATTCTTCCTGGCTGTGGTGTTGAGCTCATTTTTTACATCTTGAACTGTCCTGACTGACATGACCCAAAGGCATGAACAATCTCCTGTTTAATTTGTTCAAAAACTTGTCGTTGGTCTGGTTCCCACTTGAAATCCTTATTCTTCTGTGTCACATGATAGAGAGGGCTTACAATCTGACTCTACTCTGGAATATAGATCCTTCAAAAACCCACAGTGCCTAGGAAAGCTTGTATTTCCTTTTTGCTGGTTGGTGGGGACATAACTGCTATTTTGTTGAATAAATCCATCAGAATCTGACAACATCCATCTTGCCTTTTTACTCCTAAAACCTGAATTTCCTGGGCAGGTCTCTTGACCTTCCTGAAAATCTCTTTCTAAACTCCAAACATGGTTTAGACTGCAGTGAGGAGACATGGCAGACATAGCAATAAAAGTATACTTTTGTTAACATCTAAAGGAAATCCAAAATTCTCAAAAGTTCTTGGAACAAGCCTGAAGGAGAAAAAGGGGGTGAAAAGCTGAGGAAAATTATCCTCCCCTGTTCTTCTCACAGACTGGGTGCAATTATTAATGAATTCCCAGAGGTAACACCTGAGGAAAGGACAGGAGAACAATACTGAACACATATTCCAAATGACCCTATTGTCTTTGATGTTATCATGTCATAAGCTGATACCACACAGCATAGCAATAAAACAATCCTGATCCCTCTCCCTGCTCTGAAGAAGAGAATCAGGGAAAACACATAGTGCATATCCGGGCGTATAATGCACTGGGTAAACAGACAGAGCAATGTTGTGGCCAGTGACTCTGTACATAATAAAACAAATGCGTATATCAAATTTGTTTCCAACCCTCTCTGGGCAGATCTGTTGTTATCTCAACCCTTCAAGCCCCGCACTGGATGCCAAAGAAAGCTGTTGTGGTTTTAGAATAAGAAAATGAACAGTAAGAACCACAGTGGGGAATGTGGCACCACCCGACTGCACAACTCGCACACCCCAGCCAAACTGGCACCATCCTGAACATCTTGATCTAAGTAGTCCTATTTTAAGAGGGTTGGACTAGATAAGATCCAAAGGGTGCTTCCTTTCAAAATCATTCTGTAGATTTGTGATCGTATGGTTAATGTTTCTCCCACGAAGGAGGGCGAAAATCTTATCAGCTATTTTTCTTAATTTCACTAACCACTTCAAGGCATTAGTTATGAAATTTCAATGAAACTGACATGAAAATCAGTGTGTTCAGTTTGGGGAAATTATCAAGGGATTTAAACTGCGAGGAAAAGTAAAATTTTGTAAAAATCACATGCTTTTAGGTACAAAGATTTTGCGTACTGTCACTGTTATAATGTCAGCAGTAGGTCAGCTGCTAGAAACCATAACCAAATTTTGTGTATAGGTATTTGAAAATATGTTTATAAACTTTTCTCTGGGAAATCTGAAGTTGAGGTAAAAACTCAACTGTAAACTTCTGAGATTCCCTCTTTTTTTTGTTTTAGTCTGGTTCTTGCTGTCATCTTTTCCAAAGACAGCTTACAGTAACTGATGTGTAACTTCAAATGTTACTAGTATGGCTATTTTAGTTTATGAATGTACTTCTTTGTTGCATTACCTAAAGAAAACCAAGAAAGACTTCATGGATATAATTCTTTCATTTTTCAAGAGCAGATTGGAAGTACTGTCTTAATGGCATAGGTACAATGATCAAGGCAACAATTCATCCTTGACATAGTTTGCTAGAAGTCAAAGGAATTGCATCAGAGATAAATCTGGACAATTAATGTTTAAAGGTAACCTAGAGTAATTTGGCTGAAGAACTATCCCACACCCCAAAAGTGATTCATTACTGAAAAATTACTAATCTTAAAAGTAGTGCTGCCAGTAAGTCATGGAACAGGTAGGAAGTATTCCTAGTGACTACTTAAGCTCTTATTTTTAGCTGCTTCAAAATGCCATCTAATTCCTGTCACTCTTTTCAGTTCCTGCCTGTATAAATAATTGTTAACTTTTTCCCAATCTTGATCTTTGGAATTTCTAAAACACATTCAGTTAATAAGGAATCTATTTGCAGCTTTAACAATGTTTTATAGTCATTAGCTTTTTTGCTGTCAATGTGTTTTTAAGCATGCTAATTGGAATGAGAAAGAAAAGATGATTTGGGGAACTGCATCAGTAAACACTATAATTAAGTATAGCATACTATTTTTTTTGTAGTGTAAAAAAATTGCTATCAGTTTTGTGAGCAATGTTTCAAACATGCTTTAGTATTAAATATTCCTAAGAAAAATTAGAATATTTCATCTTAATATATCTAAAAATGTTATATGACATTACTGTAGCAAGCAGTATCACCAAGAGGAAATCTTGTCTGTTAATTCCACACTCCTACTCTGAGAAGATAGAAGTAGTGAAGTTGGGTGTCTTTCCACAGATATGGCAACAGTTTCGTAAATAGCTTTTACACGGGGAAGGAACCTAAGTGCTGTCCTGAGACAGTTTTTTATATCTATCTTGGCTCCCTTGTGTTGCCCTGGCTGGGAAAAGATTCTATTTAGTGTGAACGGTTTTCCCAGCACCAAATGTTACTGGGATTCT
Source organism: Atrichornis clamosus (assembly GCA_013400975.1). NCBI lineage: Eukaryota > Metazoa > Chordata > Aves > Passeriformes > Menuridae > Atrichornis > Atrichornis clamosus. The sequence goes on from WBMZ01009041.1 coordinate 3,394, forward strand.
TTTGAGCAATCCAGAATTGTACCCTGTCATCAGTTGAGAGGAAGAATAAATATGATTCAAGAAGAGCAAATGTTACAAGAGCTATCACATCTACTTCCCTTAGCTGAAAAGAGTGAGTGAGTCTGCTTGACTATAACTGTACTAACTATATAAATGTATTTCTTCAAAATCAGTTCCACAGGGTTAGAATCACATACCTACCTTCATGTTCAAGATCTTTCATTCCCATATTGGTAAACTAATTGGTGTTTGATCTAACTCTGGAATAAAGATGCATGCCATGTTCACTGTCACTGTCTTATTTCAATATAGCAGCTTTTATAACAAGACACTTCTGTTAAGTTGTTATGCTTCCTGGTATTAACTTGCAGAAGATACTTCTAGGCATGTCCAGTTTCTCAGTTAGTATAGGTTATCAGATTCAATTTGATCAAATAAGCTAAGCCACTTTAGGTTAGCAGTTCTCTGTTCCCTTGTTTTAAGGAAAATTTCTAAGACTTTTCTTGTATTTTCAAATGCATTAAGAATAGAGTTGAGAAATCCTCTGATTTCTAAACTTCTTCATTATTTTGGGTTTGTTTCTTCATATTGGTTTTCTTTTGCTGTCTTTGAGACATCTCTGGCAGAGAACGTGTTATAAAGTCAGTGGAGGACAGGTTTCTCTTTGATCTACTAATTTATAGGGGGTTGAAAAGATGTGTTTTACGTGCTTTGCAAACAGTAGGTGTGGGTGGGTGGAAGGGTCATGAAAGACAGGGAGGGAACAGCAGCTCAGAAAGTAGGACAGGAGTTGTAGCATTAGGAAGTAAAACAATACAGCTGGAAAGAGAATGAAGGCTGGACTGGTCAAAATATTACGAAGGTGGTGTGAAAGGGAGAGAGAAAACTCTGAAGTTAAACAATGTGTAGTGTATCTTTATGTGATCACATCTGCAAATGCACAGACATTTTCAGGTGTATTATGTTTTATCATAAAAATCTTAAATTGGAACATCTTAGAAGCAAGCCAATGAAAAATTCTGCTTAAGTTATTTAACAGCATTTGTCCATATCCCTTTCCTTAAAAAATACATCCACAACCAGGACCACTGTCCAAATTGTGCTGAAGCTGTAACCTACCAAAACAAGGAATGTCAGCAGTCCCTTCCTTGATGTCATAGAAAATGTATGAGTCTTTTCTCTTCATAATTTTTTTTAGTTTTGGGATATCATGTAGATATTTTATTAGTAAGTGTTACCCAAGTTTCTTCTTGACCTCTTTGTTCAGCTGATGACTCATTTTTGAGTAGGACTTGATGATCCTTCTGAGTACCTTCTAACTCAGAATATTCTCTGATTTCTGGAGGGAGATTTAGTGACTGTCATGAAATAGGACAATAAGCTAGTTCTGCTGGACTTTCATCAGACCACAGAACAGTGGAGGAGGTAATCTCAAGCACTAGCAGTTCAGAAATATAGAGATCGTGATATTTATTTTAAAACCTCACTTGACTTAGTTCATGCATTTTTCTTACACAGTTTTACCATTCATTTCAGTTCCATCTGTAGGGACCAGAGGTTAGTAAATTCTCTGAACCCTTCTTGTTGAACTCTCTCCCCTAATAAAGCCCTAATTAAAGCTCTGTGAAAATGGGTCAGCTTCAAGGAAACTCTTGTTTCATTCTTAAGAATTTCTACGTATTTTGAAGAGTTGGGTTCAAACCTTAGATTATCAATATGATTCACCGTGCTCTTGAACTGCATTCAGTCTTCAGCTGTTTTGGAGAAGAATTTATAACCCTTTAAATAAGTTCTGATGAGCACTTTCATGTGATGAATGCAGAAAACAAAGTCCAATTAAGGGAACCTTATCTCAGCTTTAACAGTGCTCTTTACTTCTAATAAAGCAAAAAACTTTCTATTGTGTGAAATTGCAAAACTTGTTTGATGCCCGTTCTGATATTTCTATTACTAAGAGTATGCTTTATAAGAAAATAAGAACAGAATTCTGTGAGTTTCACTTTGAGCTTGTAAAGAAAGCACATCTTGACCTATACAGCAGTAAGTTAGGGTCCACAGTCTTATGTTTGGACTTAACATGTGTGTAAGTGCACCTCTTCTATGAGTTCTGGTTTATTATTGATTGATTTTTACTTTACAGTTACTGGTACTGAAAACACACCTCCATAATTGCCTTATGCTTCCATGACTTTCAAATACTAGTAGCAAATAAAAATTCTAAAACAGACCAGCCCATATAGATTTTATTTAATTGTGAGATAGTGTCACACTCATGCTAGAAGAAATCATTTGTCAGAAAAAAGTCCTGAGAGACCTTTATATTGAAAAGTGTTTTTACACGTGGGACTTCAGATATTTACCACATGGTCAAGTAACTGAGTTTAAGGATGATTTAATCTTCTTCTGGAGGAGTAAGCTTATCAGTTCATAAATATATGCTACAACAAATTTCTCAACAAACTTCTTACTTTCTAGAGGAAATCCTGAAAGACTTTGCTCAAAATTGGTAATTATGGTCCTCTTTGTAATTTGCCTTGTCAAATATTCTTTTTGAAATTTGCTTTGTTGTACCTTATCCAGGTAGTTAATTCTTTTCAAAGACAATGCTTGGCTGCGTTATGTTATTAATCAAAAATTTTGTGCTTTCAGCAACCATTCCTACAGGAAAACAGAACAAAATATAGAAGGCCTAAAAAGGAAAATGAAGCTATAATGCCAAAACTGTATACAATGTTGATCTTTTTTTATTTTAACTGCCAAAAAAAGTTTTATTTTGAGCACTGATACATAAATTAGTTCTCTAGATAGCAAAATGGGGATATTGAAGGCAGTTGGTGACAATAGTGAGTTTTCACTTCATAGTTTAATGTGCTTAATTTATCGGTAGGTTGAGATCATTATTCAGTAGTCATATATGTTAAAACATTTTAATTAAAGTAACTTTGCTACCTCATGATTTAGTTCTAGAGCTGATTTATTCTTTGTGGAGGAGATATGAAGCACTTGTCACCTTAGAACATATTTGTAGAGAAAAAAAAAGAGTATTTTAGAGTATTTATGATAAACAATTAATCTCACTATTAGCTGGCCAAAGTGTTACTTTCACAAGCCAATATCTTTCAATTATAGTGCAAGACAAAGCAGACAAGATGTTTCTTGCCCAAGCTAAATGTAATCAAAGATGTAAATGGAAAAAAATGGCAATATATTCAGTGGGACAGAGAAGAGAGGTGACTTGGATGAAGCACTCTTAAATGCTAAATTCGGTATTGTCTTAATGAGGAATTTCTGTGAGGTTCTTTTTGTTTGTTTGTTTGTTTTATGTGCTGCAAGGAGTAGCAGGTGTTTTTTCTGTTATGATAAAAAATGTTCTAACATCTCTGGAAATGCTTTTAGTAGCACAAATACTTTTGTCTTGATCCTTCCCCACCCTTCTAAAAAAAGTCCGGATTGCTTTGTTTGTATTGAATTGGCCCTATGGCATATTACTGCAAGGGTTAAGGGGAAACTAACCAAGTTTGTTGCAAGTGCAAGAGACGTGTTGGCAATCCACATGGAATAACCAGCATGAAAATCATTTAAGTGAGAGAACTGCTGCCTAAAAGGAAACAAGAGTGAACAATGAGGGGAGAAAACCATCTTGTGGAGGTGCAGGGCCAATGTATCTGTATGCCCAGAACAATTCTGCAAGAAGGAAAGGGGAATACACCCTCAGGTACAACCTCACCTGTTCGGGCAAAGGACTTAGATCACAGGATACTTCTGCTTGTTTAAGTAAACCCTGTCCTCTACAAAGACAGTCTGAGAAGATGCAGGTACATGTGAGAACTGTTTATAGCAAATTGCCAATTTCTGAAGTCTCTTATGGATTCATATAATAATTCATTTAAAACCATTACCCTTTGTCCTATCACAAGAGGTCATGAAAAAAGGTTTGTCCCATCTTTCTTACAAGCCCCCTTTAATTACTGAGGGGCCACAGTTAAATCTTCATGGAGTCTTCTCCTGACTAAACAACTTCAACTCTGTCAGCCTTTCTTCCTAGGAGAGGTGTTCCGTCTTTGTGCCATTTTTAAGCACTCCTGCTTCACTTTTTCTTATCCCCTAATCTTCCTTCTCTACATCTGTGGGTCTAGCTTGAAGACGTTGAGCATCATTCCTGCTGCTAAAGGGACATCCCAGGACACTCCAAGTTGCATTTTTATATTCACATAACCTTTTTCTTTTTTTTTTTAAATAAATCTAGTGCACTGTCTTGCCAGAAGCTCTTTCCTTTCTAATGGAGCATATCATAATCAAAATTACAAATCTGCCTCACCTAAAAGTAAAAGAATAATTTTGATTAATACAGGACTGGGCTGGTAATGTGTAATAATTATGGCTAATGTGTCACAAGAGGCAATAAATATGGATAGTAAGATGTACAACAGCCATTTCCAGCAATGTGAAAGCCACAGAATATATTCCATCTATCTCTTCTAGTTTGTTTCAGTATGTAAATTTATCCTTTTAAGACTATGCAGCTGTTGTCAGATTAAAAATTTATCTGCAGCCTACCAAGATACAGCAGAATATTTCAGCAGTAAACTTCACAGAGAGGAAACAAATAAAATTAATAAAATCAGAATATTCACTGGAAATAATACATCAATCCTTATGAAACTGCAGATGTCTAAAGCACATACAAGCATACCTACATTCATAGATGCATGCATTTTTGCTTTTCTGAAGGGCCAGCTGCTCTCTAGGGTGGTGATGTGTCTTTAGGAAGCTGATCAGAGTCCATTACTTCTCTGCCCGTTGATTGTGAGAAAAGTATCTAACAAAACAAAGGGGGTTTCTTCTCATTATGCATTCTTATGAATTTCAAATCCAAAGTTAGAATTGTATCTGAAGTAAATGGGTGAAATCCTTTGAGACTTTTTCACCAGCATGTAATTTCATTAGAATTCATTAAGTCACTGTAGAGAAAAAGAAAAGAAAAAAAAAAAGAGCAACCCCAGGGAGAGTTGTTCCTTTCAGCTTTCTTTTTCCTCCTTTGAATTACACACTTGCAAGATATTTTGAAGATTTTCCGTCTTGTTTTTAATTTTTGCATTGCCATCTCCAGTGTACTGCCAGTAAGGCAGTATGGTTGGGTCTAAAATTTCAATCAATATATTCTCAAGTTCTGAAGATATAAAAGTACAGCTTTCTATCTTATCTCTACACTCTACTGAATATGTTTTATTTCTGTTTAAAATGATGTGTTTATATGGCTTAAAACACTGAAGGATTTTCACATATTAAATATTTGCTGCAGTATCAAAATTAAATCCTTCTCTGGATCTTGGCATGCCAAAGTATTAACATTTAGCTGCAAAAGTTCAGTAGCTTGACTAGTTCAGAGTTTTGGGGTCAGTTGGTTTTTTTTTTCTTCTTATTGCACTGCCCTCATGTTCAGACAATGCTGAAATTTGAAGAAGCTCTGAGTAATCTCAATATTAATATTTTCTGTGTTCTGTTTTTTTCTTTTGTGTTGAATTTTAATTCCCCTGAAACCCAAGACTGCTGACTGAGTCACAATGCTAATAGTGATTAACACTAGGGATGTGTGATGTGTAACTCAAACCTTCTGTAATACTCCATCTTGTAGAAAGAGAAAAATTTGGAAATAAGTAGTCAGTGAGTTTTTTGACAAAGTCCTTTTTGGCTTCAGATTTAAGAAAGTTTTTCATTTGCTACAATACATGAATTTTTTGAATGGTATGTTTATTGAAATTCAGAATGTTAAAGTGCAAGGGACTTGATCTCACAAGACTGACATTGCACTAAGTCCTCTCTATTAAGAAAATGTAGCAAGTTATCTGACAGATTTAAAAGGGTTACTGAGGAAAAAAAAGTGGGTTTGATTGCTTGTTTGATTTAGGGAGGCACTTGAGTTTGGCAAATACTTAGCTCAATTCCCATACACCTCAGCATGCCCCTTCCTTAAACTGGAGTCAGGTTGTATTATTGTAGAGCACAAGAGCTCCAGACAGTGTTTCTTCATTTATGGACTTGAGCAGTGAAATTGTCCAAATTTCTGCAATGGGACACCTTCAGGAGACAAAATTTTGTTTTATCATTCTGCAAATATTGGTCTATCCATGACCAATATGTTTTCTAGTATAAGCTGGGGAAGTTGTAAACTGTCTTATTGTTAATCAGAGCACACCAGAAAAGAAAAAAAAAACCAAAAACCAACCAAAAAAACCTATCAACCAACTAACCAACCAACCAAAAAAACAACAACAAAAAAAACCCCACCACAACATCAAATGAAAAACCTAACTACCAGCTTTTTGGAACTGTAAACCTTAAGAAACATTTATTTGGAAACTACCTGTTTCTGTTATTTCTTCAGGAAGTATAGATATGTAAGTATATGTTGTGCATCTAGGATGAACTATCATGATGTTTGGCTTAGTCAGTATTCTAGAAAAGATTAAAAATTGTTAGAGATTGGCAGAAGTTTAAGTCAGGTAGAAGAGATGACAGCTTTTGTTTTCATCCTCCCTAAGGAAAAATGGGATGTATTTTACAAAAATATTTTAAAGTGTTTCTTTTAATCATAAAGCCATTTCAGCACTCTCTCATTAACATTATTTATAACATCATCTTAGATGAGAAGGCAGCATTTAGACACTCTTGTCTTTTATTTCTAGGTGGGTAATATCTATAAACTATTGAGTCAGTGTCCTTTTATGAAAGGGCAGGAAGTACTATGGTCTTTAAATCTAACATCCCGAATTACACAAAACCAATAGTGAAGCCCAGGCAGAATGTCTGCCACATCTGTGGAAATTTGTTACAAAATTCGGCAAAAATATTTTGACAAAACCCTTTACTGCCTGTAAGTCCTGATTTCACATTCTCAGTGTGCTTCACAGAATCACGATAAAATACAGAAATATTTTGTCATTGCTGTGTAAGATACGAAGTGATAGACTACAAAATATGGCATTTGGTATTAATCACAGGTATAAGTCTCCTTTGGCATTCTTGACAGCTTATTTTTCAGACTTTATGGAGGTTAGCAATTAACTTTTCAAATAGGGCCACTCATGAGGATCCCATCATCTAAAATTAGACCTCTAAGTTAAAAAATCTTGCCTCAAAACCTAACTTTCCTTTGCTGTTACTAATGTTAATAAGAAACCCCAGGGCCTTTAGATCTCTTCTCATTTACACTTTCTCTTCTCCTCTGTGAATAGTGTGATCTGGATGAATCCTCTTGCTTTATGAAAGCTATATCCACTGCCTTCCTGTATTTTAACAGTCTGCAGTGCATCTTTAGTAATTGCTAGTCAGCTAGGCAGCAGCATTTAAAATGTTACGTGTGGAAGCAAAGCCTTCTGACAATGTCCTACCTATTCTCTTGTTACAATTTTATAACTGCAGTTCTTTTAGAATTAGGGCCATATTTGTTGCTGAAGTTGTGTCTTAAAGTTTCTTTTGTTTGATTTGCGGGGATTTCTTTTCTTGTGGTGCTTTTTAGTGTTTGAGTAATACTGTTATCGTATGCTATCCTAATGGCATTTATGTACTAATTGAGTATTTGAATTGGGTCAGAAGTAAAACGTCTACTTGCAATGAGTTTTTAGTTTGGTGGCTTGTTTGTTTATTTTCTGATTAGGAGTGTTTTTTGTATGCTTATCTCAGCTGGTCCATAAATCTTAATCTGAGACATCATCCTCTCTTTGGAGGTATTGTTTTAAAGTTGAAAAAAAAAAAAAAAAGAAAAATACCCAAAATAACCTCTTCTTAAATGTGGAGGATGTGTAATTAAACTGTGATAATTGTGATCTTATGAGTGGCCTTTCTGCTCCTGAACTAATTAGTTCTTCTGTATTTTAAACAGAGAAGAAATTTTAGTTTAGGACTGCAGGTGATTTTATCTATGAAAATGTGATTGGCTCTAAAGGGCATTCATCTTATAAACAGCAGAAATAGTCAAGCTAAAGTTAACTTCAGTTATATACAGTATTCAGTTGTGGAAATGAAAATAATACTAAATAAATTGAAACACCAGAATCCCTTTTCCTTAAAAATGCAAGTATTATGCTTAAAATGTATCACATAACAGAATTTTTCAATTTTATGTCTATGATCTATGTAACTGTAAATGTAGTGAAAATAAGGATGGTCTCAGGTTCTGAAAGGGCTTGAACTCTTCTTCATTGCTTCTAAAGCTATAATTCCAGTACGGTATGTGAGTTCACTTATTGTGTATGGATTTGAGCTGTCATGAAATCAATCATAGTTAACCTGAGCTGGAATAGTTTATAGGTGCCACTCTTGAGCAATGACAGCGTAAGTTGCAATACCTAGGTTTCTAAAGTGACAAGTTCCATTTTCTGAATGCGAAAAAAGCCTGTGATTAAGATACAATTATGGTATATGACAACTATGAAATGCCTCAAAAAATTGCTGGATATTTTTCTGAGAATAAGGTTGTTTTACTTACATTTTTTTCTGTGTCATAATTTAAAATTAATTTGAATTTTTTGTAAATATATTTTTCTCTTGGTTTTAAGAGAATATTCAGGGATTATGTATTTTTCACCAAGCAAAGTTCTTTAACTTGGTTCTACAATGTTTAGACAACATCAGCACTGAGGATGTGGGTGAACAGGCTTTATTTTGAGGAGAATTGAGGCTTTAATTCTGTTAAGGCTTTTTTTTAACTGAAAAGCTGCTGAAACCAGTTTTAAAGCCTCCACTGACTTTGCAGGGCTCCTTTTTTTTTTCATCTCCAAGTTTGAATTAGATGTGTTTAGCTAGGCACAGTGCAGAGATAAGGTGGATTGCAGGACACCCCCTCAGAGTCTGGTCACATACTGCTGCACAGCTCCTCTTTCAGCTGTTTCTGCTTACAGTGCCCTCGTAGTTTTCCCCATGGTGAATTTTTCTGCCTCCAAAGTGACAGAAGTTATCCAAAGGGAAAAAAAAGATCCTTGAGAATTCCGTTGTTTGGGTTATGTTCTACCCTTAAGAAAGAAGAAGGGCTTTTGCCTGTGCTTCTTCACCAAAAGCTTGAGATCATTACTTATTTAATACTAAATTTTGATAGATGTCAAGTACCCTAATCCTGAGCCATTAAAGTCCATTTGCCCAAGTAATGAAGTCATTTGCCCAATGACTGAAGCCAGATGGATCATATATGTTTCTGAACCTCAATATTTTTAAGGACTACCTGTATTTGAATATTGTATGTGATTTATAAACACTCTGAGATATAATTTTTGTTATCATTTTGAACATCTGTATGGGATTCAGCCTTTCACATATAGTCTATTACTTTTTCATTATACGAACTCATTTTCAAAGATATAATAAAGACATATATAGTGGTGAAAGCCTCATTTTCTTAGCAAAAGGGAACACAGTAATTTTGACTGTTATTTAAAATACCACATGTAATAATATTCATTCTTACTGAAGAAAAAATTACCACAAAAATGTGAGTTTAAATCTTGGGATGAATTATTTGCCTTTTTTTTTTTTTTCTGTGTTGCTGGGTTTTCTTAAGTATGAATAAAATTTCCACTTACGATTCATTAAAAAATGTCTTTATGGGTATTTCATAAATTTGAATTATTTCTAATAATGCCTACATGGCAGCACCTCTGTAATTTCTTCATCTTTCTAGACTGCCATGATATTTGGTATTTTGAAGTAAGCTTTAGTATGAATATTGTCATAATCCTGTATTGGCTCATAAAAGATGGAATTTATAGTTAATACATAGAACTGTTCAGCTGTTTCTGCTACAGCAACATGCTTGGTGGGCCACTAGGAAGATTTATAATACAGTATAATTATTTTGGTTTTATAGACAAATATAAATGAATGATGTGAAATAAGGCCATAGCCAGATTCTCACAGTCAAAAGAATTTCTGAAATAATATATTTCAGGATACCTTCTGCCCTTCTACTTTGTGAAAGCCTGAATAATTAAGTATTATTTTCCCTGTGGAGTTTGCGTGCTGATTGGGTGGTACCGTTAAACTCGATGAGCTTTGTTGTTGATTTTTTGAGTATGGGGCCTCAAGATGATACATGATCTGTATAATTTTATGGACAAAAGGAACTGAAATCTTTCTGAAACATGTAAATCCAGCATTTCGCAGATCTGATCAACTTTTCTTCATAGCAGAATAGTGCAAATAGATTAGTTTTTAATTCCACAGATACTTTGAGTTTATTATTCTGTGTTAGTGTCAGATAACCTTATTCTCTGCATGAAGAAGGACACATCTTTACAGAAGTTGGCTTTGTCAAGGTTTGGGCGTGCTGATGTCCCACATTTATATTGGAGGTTGTTGTGGTTTATGAGCAAATATAAGTAGATTATTTATTCTGGTGTATTACTTTTCATTTCAGCTTTTCTGTTTCATGCATGCTTTTCATGCTTTTCTGTTTTATACATTTTGTATAAATAGTTCAATTTAATTATTGTTGGAAATGGATGAATGGTCTCAGGAACCATCAAGCAAAGGTTTAGTTTAATTCAATTGAATGTATGTAATGTTACCTGTCTGAGATTAAATTTCAAATAACATTGAGAACAAAGAAATGAGACCATGGTATAAAAAGACATTTGCAAACTAAGCAACAAGAACAAAAATTATTTCTAATTAATTTAGAGGGAATATAATTGAAGAGATCAGTGTTTTTCTGCCTGCAAGTGGCTGGATTTGTATGACATGGTACGACAAGCAGAGAACTAAGATAATGAGCAAACACCGACCAAAAAAAGAAGTATCAGCAGAAATGGTAACAAAAAGGACAGTGCTAAAAGATATTGTTATGAAATGGCCAGGTGATACTTGTCCGTCTCTGTTGTGACTGTACTTCCATTAAGCCTATTTCACTGTCTTGCCTTGCTTATTGCCTTCCAGCTATTACCAGTCAGTCTGAAAAAGGTATAACTGCTTCTTAAATGGCCACTTCCATTTCCGATGCTTCAGGCAAGCCCAGATCTTATTAATTCAACAAGGGGTAGTCCGCCAAGCCCAGTGCTCAGTAGTCAGCCTTGTAAACAATCCAGAGAGCAAAGGGGTTTTAGTCCATCAGAAGGCAGTAGAATGATATGTATGTCCAATCTGGCCACCGGTTTGTGGGAGTCAAGATAAAACATGAAGAAGAAGGCAAATTGTTTTTTAACTAATGAATGCAGATATCTGTGTTTCATCAGACTTACGGAAGGAGCAGATACCAATTAGGAAATGTCACCTGTCAATAATTTTAAAATACATTTTAAAAATAGTGATAAGGACATTACTTCACCAAGGCACAGAGAATAAAGTCCCAGTGAAGTCAGGATAAATCAGGTAAAATAAAAGAATTGGTCTCACTTTTGATCTCTTCTTGATGAGACAATGGTAACACTAATTTCTTTTGCTGGTAATTTAAATGATGGACCATTTAAACCTACCTAGTGAGACAATCTACTTCTTTGTCTTCTAGTATGAAACACAGTGAGAGAAAGGTGGAGGGGAGGCATCAGGCTTTCTCAGTGTAGCCCTTGAATGGTTACGAGCCATGACTGCAATGTCTTTTATAAAAAGACATCTTTAACTGGCAGTCTAAGTTCAGATGTCTTATTTTCATGTGAATTTGTCTCTGAATTTCAGTTGTGAAACAAGTTAGTATTCAGTTAGTATATAGATTATACACATGTTTTCATGTGGAAAATAAAAACTGTGGCACCTAGCAACATAAATTTTTAAAAGAGTTTAGTAGTGTTCTTCACTGTCTTCAGCTGTTTAAATTACATTATATCAACACTGCTTCAAGGAGATGAATGCAGACATAGTAACATATACCTTATGAGATTCAAACATGTGTGCACATGTTTATTTTCTGCATGTTGTCTGTTTATATCTCGATTTATAATTTAAATTTTGATACAGAACTCCATAAATAATACAACACATAAGATGCATGTTTTATAAATAGATAGATAGATAGATAGATATTTATAAAAACGTTTCATGTAAGCAAGTGATGTGAAGGATTATGACTGTCAAATATCTGCCATTCAACATATAAATATTTATGGATTCCTTATTTTGTGTCAGCAAATTCCTGACACAGAAACTAGGAGAACTAGAAGCCTTCCTTTATTCACTATTTGATCCACACCTTCATGCAGCCTAGGTTTAATTTTTGCACATAAGTTTCTTTGCACTTCAGCCTAAGAGAACTGCTTGGGTTTTTTCTCACAGTCACTGATAGGTGGCTTTACTTTGTGTGACCTTTTGTGTGTAGCAAGCAGGACATAGTTGTTTCAATTATCTTTTTTCAGTATGCTGCTGGAGTAAAGTTTTGTTATAGAATTAACCAAAACATTAACATCACTAATGCCTACACAGGGTCTTCATTTTGATAATTATTCCTAAGCAACTCCAGACCTAGAGAAAATAAGATTTGAAACAAACAATAGCTATACGCTTCCAATTTGTTTTAATTACTTTAAATTGAGTAAAAACCTGTGATAAAAATGTTTATTGTCAAATTTTCTTGAATTCCAGAACACTGAACACAGACTGTTCTAGAGCACAAGTCCTGTGAGGAGCAGCTGAGGGAGCTGGGCTTGTTTAGCCTGGAGAAAAGGAGGCTCAGGGGTGATTTTTTCACTCTCTAGGACTACCCGAAAGGAGGGTGTAGCGAGGGGAAGGTCGGTCTCTTCTCCGAAGCAGCAAGAGGTAGAACAAGGGGCAATGATTTCCAGTTGCACCAGGGCAAGGTTAAATTGGATATTAGGAAAAATTTCCTCATCAAAAGCTGCCAAGCTGTGACTTGGGAAGTGTCTGAGTTGCTGTCCCTGGATATGTTTGAAAGACTCATGGATGTGGCACTTAGAGAGACAGGTTACTGGTGGATTTAGCAACAGTAGGTTAATGGTTGGACTTGATCATCTTAGAGGTACTTTCCAACAAAAATGATTTCATGATTCTATGCTTTTCTATATGAAGCATTTTATCTTATTTCACTAACCTTTGTGTAAATCTTTGGCTCTTCTTTCAAATACTGTAATAGTAGATTTTGAAGGATTCCTGTAATCCAGGAACCTGTGGTCCTTCCAAGAATTTCAGAAGTAAACTATATTGAGGTCTTACCAAAGTGAGTAAAATCTATGCTAAAATGTCATAAGAATTTTAAGACATTCTAGCACAAAAAAATCATAGCGCAACTTTTCTGATATTTTTCTTTCTATATCTGTGAATTTCACACTGGTTGTGTGGCAATTCTATAGCGTCTTGTTTGCTTTTGAATGTAGTCTCTTGGTTCTCCTGCATTTCAGAGCTTTACCACTATATAAGAAACACAGATGCAAAACTGCCTGTGACGTGTTTGACAACTCTGTTATATTCTTTTCCCCTGAATCATGGAATTTCTTAAACGAAATGAATAGATGAAAAAAATGTGTACTTTTGTTAATGACTTAGGAATTGTTACATTAAGAAGATGTTTGGTTAATCTAAAAATAATGAAAAGTTGAAAAGTGCTGTCAGCACTGGCACTTACTTGCAAGTGATACATACCATTTATGGAAACTGTGTGTTGTGACAGGTCAGTCTGGTTTTTCATGTCTGTGAAGAATACCAGATTGCTAACTCTAAATTTCAGGTCTTCTCATTTTTACTTTTTCTTTTTCTTTTCCTTTTTCTTTTCAATTTTTTTTATTTTCCTTTTCCTTTTCATTTTTCTTTTCCCTTTTTTTTTTTTTTTTTTTTTTTTTTTTTTTTTTTGGTGTCTGAGAAACTGAGAAAAAGAGAGGGTGGAAGTTAGACTTTCACGATCTGAAAGAAGATATATGTCTTGAGAATAAGTTAGTGTAATAATTTTTTTTCTGCATATATTTGCAATGAAGAAATATTCTTTTGTCTTTCTATTATGTCCTTGCCTAATGTGTCTTCCCAAGGTATATATTAAATATCATATCATGTCATATACGCACATATATAATACATATATATATATATAATATATGTGGTGTGAGTGACCTATATTCCCTGGCAATTTAACAATATCAGTAATCCAGCTACTCACAGTTATTGAGCAGTAACAACTTTCAAGCATTACAGATTGATCACAATTGCAAAGAAGTGACAAAAATTTAGATGTCATATGATTCAAAGGTAGAATCATATTGTCCTGTACATTTATGTATTTTTCTTTCCAGTATGAATATAATTTATTTTTTTGCTGAAAACCAAAATAAAACCAAAATAAAACATAACAAAAAAGTAGTAAAAAGGTAATTAAGACTTGACCTCATTTGGTTAATATAGTGATATAACAGACTAATGCACTTTCCAAGGAGAAATAAAGGAAATATCAAACTTTTTAGGTCAATATTACGTTATATTAGGTAAATTTGAGTTAATTGAGTTATTTTATTTATGGACTTTTTAATATGCTACTGTTTTCATGCTTTGAATTAAACAGTAATTGAAAACTTGAACATTTGGTGTTGCTTTTTAAAATTTTCTCTGAACTAGTGAACACCTTGGTAGGTAAAAGGATTCTTTTGCAAACAGATGGAACATAACTAAAAACTTGACTTGTGTTTTCATTTCTTTTGTTTTATTTTCTACCTCATATCCTGTGATATTTAATACAGTGAAAAAATAGGAACAGTGAGCAATGAAAATATGATCTTGAAAAGTCTGTCTATAGGACAAAAACCCCTGGATTTTAGTACTTGGCATTTATCTTGTTTTGATTCTTTTCAAAGCACTTGCTAACTCCCAGGTTTTTGTATAGGCAGGACTAATTTCAGAGTCTCAGAACAATGTATGGTAATATTCCTCAGAAAAGGAAAGATGATTTTATCAGTTAGACTGAAGAAAGTTATACACTTCTGAATATAAACTGAACTAAGAAAAATTGCAATTAATTTAGAAATTTCCAGAAATAACAAGTAAAATTTACAAGGGAAACAAAAGGTAGAACTGGGCCTGACACAGGAAGATACTAGCAGGGAAGACACTTCAAAGCTTCAGCTGCAATAAAAATGAAAGGAATGCCATTTTGCCATTTCAGGATAGTCTTTCTTCCCAACTCTTACAATGTCCCCTTTGATTTTAAATATTAACCACAAATCATAGAATTGTAGAATATCCTCAGTTGGAAGGCACCCACAAGAATCATCAAAGCCCAGCTCTTAGCCTTGCACATCCCCAGGAGTCACACCAGATACCTGAGAGCATTGGCCAAGCACTTCTTGAACTCTGCCAGGTTTGATGCTGTCACCACTTCCCTGGGGAGTCCCAATGGAAGCCAAAGACTAAACTGTCAGTAACTGAAGTGAGAACAGAATTTTATCCACAATCCTTATCCATACCCTGCAGATTTTCTGTGCATGTTTGGGTCATTATTTCATTATTCATGCTTTCATATTTAATTTTATTTGGTCTGTAATTTTCAATTTGCTGCAGGTCAAGATATCCCTGAAGAGCTTTGGACACTACTAGAAGGATCTGTAGGATCAGAAGTCCATTAAATGAAAAAAAAAATTATTTTGTCCAATGTTTATTATATTATTAATGAAGCCATGACACCACTATCCATAACAAAAGTCGCACCTATAATAGTCTCTCTCATTCCAGATAATATTGTAGAAGGACTGCATCCATGTAATATACTATTCTGAAGACTGAGATAAGTTTAGGCATGCTTTTGAAGTGTTGTAAAATCTTGGCTTTAATAAAACAGTTCAGCTTTTCAGTTTACTGGTACTTCATTCATAAAAATTGATTTGTAAGATTGAAGTACATTGATATATTAAAGCTGAACCTTGGCAGAAAGGTTTTTTGGTAAGTCATCTAGACTTTCTAAGGACTTTTAAGTAACTGGATTAGTGACCAGATTTATCCTAAGGTAGAATAATGTAGTCCTACCATAAAAATGTTTATTATTGTTGGGTTTCTATTTGACTCAATGTCATTATCAACATTTAATCAATGTTTCCATTTGTGGAAACAGTTTCTTTCTAAACTACTGTGAAGTACAGATGCATCTTTGACAATTTTTTTTAATCCATCAGAATTAAGAATATATTTTTATCCAAAAATTGCGATCATGTGGACCAGACTGAAAGATTCCTAATATAAGAAGTGTCTTAATAAGCAGGGTAAAACTTACCTGCCATGTACTATTCATTTCTAGTGGGGCAAGAGAAAGAGAGCATTTGTATTTCCAAGGAAAAATGATTCCTTTCTTTGAATTTTAGAATGTCTTTGAAATTAATGCTACTAATTTTGGCTTTCTTTGTCTCTGATTGGTAGAAAGAGGCCTAAGCTCTCTTTGGCTTTGTAAGGTGGATTTACAGAGGAGATTCAGATTAGATATTAGAAAAAAAAATTCACTGTCAGGGTGGTCAGGCATTGGAATAGGTTGCCCAGGGAGGTGGTGAAGTTACCACCTCTGGAGGTGTTTGAGGCATCTAGGATTGGTGCTGGGTGTTGTGGTTTAGTGGTTCAAGGGTTACAGTGGCAGTGCTGGATGGATGGTTGGACTGGGTGATCTTAAAGGTCTCTTCCTACCTTGATTATTCTGTTATTCTATGATTTGCTTGGCAATGCAATGCATGTTAGTAAAAATATATTGAGGTGACTTAGAGAGAATAATAATGAGACATAGAAACTTCAGTAATCCAAATGAGGAGCTCGTATTTTATCTCCGAGGGGAGTAAATGAAAGTCACCAACATTTACAGGACATTTGGTACCCCACCCGTAAAGGTTGCAAACAAAAGAAAACTGTCATAACTGTAGTCAGCATCACTCAGTATTTCCTGCTCCCTATTGTGAAAGACAAGATGGAAAGCTGTAAGGATGCAGGTTTTCTTTCTCTTAGTTATGGTTTAAAGCTATGGTTGACAAGCAATGGAAATCTGGCAGGATCCCTGGCACTACAATACCTGGAAATTACTGCATCAGATGAAATTACCCTGATTATATTTAAGTTTACAATTGTATGTGCAGAGTGCCTGTATGTTTTCCTAATTTCCCCCTTAAATGCAATGATTGGACTGCTTTAATATTCACTATTTTATTGACACCTGCACATAAATTGGAAGAATGCATGGATTCAGGGAATTTTCTGCTGCACACTCTGTCTTGATAATTGTATCATTCAAGCCGGTTGAGGCTTGAAAACAGCCTGATTCCATGGAGAAAGCTCACAGCATTCAGTGCAAACCAGTTTGGTGCTTTAAATCTTAAAGAATGCTGCTTGCCATGAACAAAGACCATTCTTCATGTCTTTTGTCTAAATGACAAAGGAAAACAAATTTTAAGTGGTGTGTTATCACTCTCAAATGGAATTTCTGTATTCCTTCCAGATCATACATGGTATGTTCTGAAGCTGGATTATGATACACTATGCAGGTTTTCTTGCAGGTGGTGGGTAGGCAGATCATTCCAAGATGCTGATAGATGCTCAGAAAACAGATGTTTTTCCACACACCATCTGTGTTGATGTATTTCAGTCACCTTGAATGCTGGTGTTCCTTTAAGTGTCAGTTACTATATCTACCAGTACATACTCAATCCAGGAGTATTTTTGAACACTTTCTGAGAGAACTGTGTGAAAAACACATACTTGAGCTATCCTGAATATATGAAATAAGCCTTATTTTTTTTTCAGGCTGTGAATCCTAGTGGAATTTCACCACTAAATGCTGACTCAAGTAGCTAATTTAGCAGCAGATTAGCTTTATGCATGCAAATGTTCCCATTAACATCTGCAGGCTTGATTGCAGGTTTACATTTATACAAATATGAGCACTTTTATGCATGAGAGACCAATAGATATTATTTATGTCTCAAACTTTGCAATTAGTAGTAGCTATTATTTCAGTGTATTCTTGTTGCCTCCCAGGTATAGCCTGGAAAGATACATTGGAAATTTGATGTATTTCTAAAATATTCCATAAATTTGTAGCTATGACACACTTTCCTCCTCTCTATAGACTGAATTTGATAGCCTGCTGAAAATTGCAATATAGAAAGTGATTCAATTGTGATGCTTACCAATATTTTAACATTTCAAGGTAAGACAAAGAGAGGGGAAAAGAATGAGTTGTGATAATACTTGAAATGTCAAATTTTGTGTCTATCATCTTTACCAAAATAAGAGTCATGACATGTGCTTCTTCAAATGCAGCCTCTACATATGTAAGCTCCGTGAGCAGATGGAGATATGCCTCCTTTATCTCACTTCCCTTTAGCTTGCTCTGAAACAGACTTAAGAAACCTGAGACTGGTAAACTAGTTTGGAAGTTAGACTGATTCTGTGCTAGTACTGAAGAGGCATATATATTGTTTTAAGGAATTGAAATAACCTTAATTATTTTGCATATAAGTTACCTCCAGTTTCTGGGAACAGTAATCACTGGCATCCATGCGGACCATATTAGAAGTATAGCCTGGACTCACACTACTTTACCACGATTTGTGTCTCTCAACTTTTTCTCAGAAGAAGCTGAATTACACTTCTAAGTCACATATAGAAGCAGAGATTTTGACAAGAACTGTTAAAAAAACCACAACCAAAATGAACCAATCAAACAAAAAACCCTACCAAAAGCACAGCAAAGTATTGCAAAAATCTCCTGAATTCAAGACATCTAAACCAGGTTGTCTAAGTTTTCAAATTTTTCAGGTGTCTTTTGCCCGTTAAGGATCAACTTTTGATATTCCAGCATTTCCATATCAGTAAAATTGATGCTAAATCCGTGAAATGTTATTTATGTTCATATCTGCCTTCTAAGTAACAATGGTAAATGTATGGACCATACTTTCATTTTCATTTCTTCGCATGGGTCTGTTCCTCTGCTTAGGTATGTCACCGCTGACTTGTCCCTTCTTCCATTGTTTCCTGTCCATGTTATAATATGCTTGGAACATCTTTAATTTGCAGTCCTGGCTGGAGCAGGATTTAATCAGCTGTATAAAAGAGGGAGTTCATTTGAACCAGCTTTCTCAAGTTTACCATTTTTGGTCACTCTTTTCAGCATCCTGTACCTCTAAGAGTTTAGAAGTTGTGTTTGCCTTTAATGCAACATGGAAAATTATGCATAAAATGTGTTAATCAAAATGTATTTATCTTGGACTTACTTTTTTCACTGAATTCCATAAACACATACTTGGTACACTTGTGCTTTGTGATAGACTGAAATGTTAGTGCAGATATGCGTCCTCTATTAACAGAATTTCAGAAGAAATCTTAAGTGATCTTTTTTCATTTTCTTTTCAGTAGACTTCAGAATTCAGTGGAATTTACTATTTATTATTTTCTTTAGAAGAGCAAGGACAAATCCATTTCTGCATCTGGTCACAAGAAAAGAAAGCAGAAGCATTAAATCTAGTTCATAGTTAGGATTCAGTCCACATCCTTTTAGAAAACATTTGTTGTTTAACTCATTGTCTCATATAACATAGTCTCTATTACAAAGAATAATAGAATATTTTCAGTATAAGAGAGGTAAATCATCCACTGGCAAATGTTGGGATGGTGGTGTTCTTTGATACTCTATGTGTCTCCCTTGAGAAGTCTTGTATGGAAAAAAACATTAGGAATGTCTGGTCATAGCCAGCAGAGGTTCATGATAGGAATGTCCTGCATAACCAACTTAATTTCCTTTTCTGACATAGTCACCCATCTAGTGACCAAGGAAAGCCGCTAGATGGAGTGGTTTTCAAGTTCAGCAAGGATTTTGACACTCCTTGGCACGGTATCCTTCTGGACAAAATGTCCATCACATGCTGCATTGGGTCAGCAATTGCCTGATGGGTCAGGCTCAAAGAGGTACAGTAAATTGAGTTACATCGGGCTGGTGGCCAGTCATCAGTGGGGTTCCCCAGAGATCAATTTTAGAACCAGTACTCTTTAATGTTATTCTAAATCTCTGGATGCAGGAACTGAGTGAACCTTAAGTGAGTTTACCAATAGTACTAAGTTAGGAGGATCTAGGACGATAGACTAGAGACCTGGGACATCACCAACTGTATGAAATTTAATAACAGCATACCAGAATCTCTCCCCTGGGACAGGGCAATCCCGGTTACACATATGAATTGGGGGAAGAGAGACTGGAAGGCACCCCTCTAGAAAGTAATGTGTGGGTTAGGGTTGATGACAAGTTAAATATGAGTCAGCAGTGCCCGGTCAGCCAGGAGGGCCATCCGTGTCCTGGGGGCATCAGGCACAACATCACAAGCCGGGCAAGGGAGGGGATTGTCCCGCTCTGCTCTGCACTGGTCCCACCTTGAGTCCTGTTTTGGGTGCCTCAACATAAGAAATAAATCAAACTGTTAGACTGCTCTCAGAGGAGGGCAACCAAGATGGTGAAAAGTCTCAAGAGTCAAGACTTAGGAGGAACAGCTGAGGTCACTTGTCTTGTTCAGCCTGGGGAAGAGAAGGCTGAGGGGTGACCCCTTCATGATCTACACCTTCCCAAAAGGAGGCAGCAGAAGAGAAAATGCTCATCTCCTCTCTCTGGTAATCAGCAACAGGACACGAGAAAATTGAATGAAGCTGCATCAGGGGAAGTTCAGACTGGAGATTAGGAAAAGGTTCTTCACTGAGAGGATGGTTGGTCCCTGGGACAGGGTTCCCCAGAAAATGCTCATGGCACCAGGCCTGTCAGAGTTCAGTGAGCATCCACATGATGCTCTTACTCTTGTGATTTAATTTTAGGTAGTTCTGTCAGGAGCAAATAATTGGAGTCGATGTTCCTACTAACCAATTCTATTGTAAATACTTAACTACAGAAGAAATATAACCTCCAAAGCAATGTGCGAAGTTGAAACCGTATGTTCTCAAATCAGATGAGAGACCATGCCTAGTAAGTATAACCACCTTCACATGTGTTTAGTCCAACTTCAGTACAAGTCTGAAGATAGCCAACCATGTTAAAAAGGTGGCAGAATGCACTGGCACTGGGAAATCTCCCAGGATGTAGGCATTTATACTAAGAAGTATGTTTGAGAATTTATACTGAGAAGGATGTTTGAGTATGGTAGATATTTAAGTTTAGCCAATGCAATGGAAGACAGAAAGCAAGTGCTGGTTTGATATCTGAGGCCTTTGTAAGCATGCAGCAGATAAATGTCTAGAATGTCTAGAATGACTGCACCAAACATCCATCTACACTTTTAATCAAAGGTGTCTTTTGAAGCAGAGTGTCTTTGCAAGTCAATGTGTTTTCTTAGAAACATTTATGTATCTAGAGTGTGTAAAAAATACAGGGCTAGGATATTAAAGAGGGCTAGGATATCAAATTATGTCAACTATATTGACCTTCTCTCTCTATTGAAGCTGCTATTATTTTATTCAATTGAGGTAATAAAGGTGTAACATGGAAAATAGTTGCTACTGATACCGAGCGTACCCTTGCCACCAAGTTCATTTCCTCCCTTACCAGACAGAACTGCTATGGGATTTAAACGGATTTCCAGCCAGAGTGCATATCTAAATATAGACTGTCGGTAATTCATCACATTACCCACTTTTCAACACCAAATTGTACTGGTAATAAAGTACTGATGATAGAACAAGAGATGTTTGTAACGGCAAACTAAGGATAACTAGGTATTCTGGTGTGATCAGACATATTTATGTTCCTAAATGATATACCCTAAGCGTTTCAAGAACTCTTTAATTCTGTATACAACCTTTTCAATCTCATGTCACATTAACCTCCCCCAAAATTAAGGTACACATTTCTTGACTATAAATACACTGAATTACATTTAACTATGTAGAATACAACAGCATAAAAACAATCCTGTGTAAATTCTTCTATTTTGTCCTCTTCTGGATAATATTTAACATGAATTTGCATTGTTTCTTGATTTGTTTAGAATTTTTTTTGAAGACATGAAAAGAAATTGCTAATAAAGAAGGAATTAATTTTATTTTGAACTTGTGTAACTATATGTACTTATGTAACTATATATAATACTCAAAACAATCTTCTTAAGGATAAAAATGGTGAAGGTGGAACAGGAAAGTGAAAACAAAAAGGAAAGGAGAAAAACATCTAAAAAAGCAAAATTGCATTAAAAATAATATAAGGCTTTTTACATATAGCATAATTCATAGGTTCCTCAATAAATGTAATTTCTGGAAATCAGAAGGAAAATTTGCATAATTTCTAAGCCTTTTCCAATCAAGCTAAAAATCTTAAAATGAATTCTTACACTATTCAAGAAACAACCAGTGTTAAAACTTTCTGACAAACACAGTGTATAAATACTTTTTGTTACGTTCTGATAACAAGCAGTGACTTCTTTTATTGGTTCAAGGAAATAAAAATGTATTGTATAGCTTTTCAAGATGTCCTTTAGCTACCTGGTTTGAGGTTTGGTCCAGAATATAACTCTTTGTTAAAAAATATAAAACACATTTTTCTATAAATAGTATAGATCAAATTACTTTAAATGGTGAAGAGATGCATCCACATTTCTGACTATTTAAAAAAGTAGAGGTAGTTGTAAAGTTCTCATCTTTCATATTTCAGCTGTACTATGGCCACAGAACTAAAATTTAGAATAAGCTAAATGAAAAATATATGGCATCTCTAGTCCATTTTCAAGACAGTATTATTTCATCTTTCTATATACATCAAATCAACAAACTTCTAAATGCTTTTGTGATATAGACAAGTGTGGGTATATCAACAATAACATATGAATGTGTCATTTTAATTGTAAGGTGAGGTAGAAAACTATTCAGTAATACTTCGCCATGCTGAGAAATGATCTAATTAAATATTTTTCATGTATTTTCTGTATGGCATTTCGGTGTTAAAGGAAGATAGCGTTGCCTAGATGAATATATTTGTGCTATTTCAGTGTTTCCACAATTTAAAAAAAGACTAATTTGCAGATTCTACAAGAGAAAATTATAGTCTGTGGCTAAAAAAGAAAATTATTGCCAGTTTTTTTGTCCAAATAAAATGCATTACTGAGTTTATAACTTGGTGATAGAGATAAATTTGATGTCTCTTCCTTCCTTGGCTGGCAATGTTGTGAAACCTGTACACCTGGAGGTCGTCAAAACCTCTTTGGACAAGGTTTTGAGCAAGCTGATCTAATTTGAAAATTTTAAGGAGATTTAAATAATTACGTCCAAAGATTTGCTCGTCATAAATTTCTCTGTGAAAATATCATTACCTTTTCTCGTCTTCCCTTGCTCATCCCTGACAGATATCTACAGAGCACTAGTAAACCACTCTTAAACCAGTAAAAAAATGTATGGGTTTTTCCTATAGTAATATATAGAAAATGTTATTGACTGGATAGTGTGATTCTGAAAATAATGGAGTATAGCTGAGGGAAAGTGTTAAAAAATAATCCAGAAACAATCTCCAAATTTACATGAAGGCCAAAATTTACATGTTTTTGACATTCCACTTTTATGTAAATGAATATCTTTGAACTGAAGTATTGAAACCAATATGGATTTAAGATGATGACCATATTTATAAAGTGAAAAAATAAAGAGGTGTTTCATGTCTCTGAATATGCTTCAAAAATACAATGGAAGAAAAATAATGTTACTTACCCTGTTGATATATCCCACAGAGGGATGAGAGTATGCTTTCACAAAATAACAGAAATACCGAGTTTGGTGACACCTCTTGACACTATCTGCTTCAAACCCTCTACTCAAAGCAGAGTCAGCTGGAGCAACTTTGTCAGTAGTGCGTCCTGTAAAGTACTGCGTATCTCCAGAGATGGAGATACCACAACCTTCCTGGGAAGATGGTTCCCGTCTTCAAACACCCTCAAAGCAGAACTTTTTTTTTTTTTTGTGTAGAGATGAAACTTCATGTATTTTAAGTTGTACTTATTGCCTCTTGTCTCATCAGTGGACAGCACTGTGGGAGTCTGGTTCCCTCCTCAGCCCCTGCATCAGGTATTTATACTCAGATAAGATGCCCCTCATACTTCTCTTCTACACATGAAGAGTTGCAGGTCTCAGCCTCTTCTTAGATGAGAAATGCACCAGCCATCTTTGTGGCCCTCCACAGGATTCACTCCAGTAAATCCACATTTTTCTTTTACTGTGAAGTCCAGGTCTGGACTCAGGACTTGGCAGAGAGGAGGAATCACCTCCTTCAACCTGCTGGAAACCCTCTTCCCAATGCAGTCCATGTAGCTCCTTTACACTTCTTTTCTGCAAACGTGGCTCATGGTCAAGTTGTCCACCAGCAGGATGCCTTCTGTATGGTGCACAGGGTTACTTCTCCCTAAGTACAGGACTTTTCATTTCTTTTTACTGGACTTCTTTCCCTTGTCTGAACTTAAAATTTCATCTTTATAAATAATTTCTTCTTCCTTTGGATCACTACATAGGGTCATTTTCTTCATTTGAAGAATGAATATGTTTAATTTTATGAATGCGTGACTTCTAAAAATGTAGTGTTTGGGTATACTCTTCTGTGAAGTCTTTTAGAGCCATCTTTTAGACGTGGGAAATTATGCATATAGTGAGAATTTACAAAGTGGAAACCCTGTAATTTAAAATCTATCATTTAGTCTGTATTCTTCACATCATAATTTCAGTACTTTATGAAAGAGTTGTTTATTCTCTAAACAATGCTTAGAAGTGAGTCAGTTCTTAGGAATACCATCAAAGTTAGTGAAATGGTAGAAACTTCAATCTATAGGTGTTATAAATTGGCATTAAAGTCAACAAAACACAGTGTTTGTACCCAAAGAATCTCTGGCTGATAGTTATGGTGGTTTTTTGTTGTTTTGCTTTGCTATTTTTTTTTCTTTTTTTCCCAATTAAGATGAACAAAAATAAAATACCCTGTAGGTTATATTTACAGGATTTTCTAAGAGAATATTTTATAGTTTTGAGAAGAAAGTTTGGCTTTTAAGACTTTCTAGAGTAAGCTTTGTGACTTCTGGGGGTTTTTCTCTGGTTTTTATTTTATAATAAAGTTTTTAACATGCATTCTTCATTTTAACATACAGTCCAGAGACAATTTTTGTAGACTCCCTTGCATTATCAAACCACAGGATGAATGAAGGGACTTGTTTTTCCAAGGAAAGAAAAGAAAAAAAGACAGAATTTTCTTGGTGTCTACCTTAAAAAATTTTAAGAAACTGATACTGTCTATATTTGAGTTTTTCCCAGAAGGAGTAGACTTTTTTTCCATTAGATGATTGTTTTAGGTAAGACAAAGTTGGCATTGCCTAGCATGTTAAGAAATCTAATCTTGGGATGTGGACAAAAATTGAAATTTACCACGGCAATTACAAATTCATGAAGACTTAAAAACATTTGGGGTGTGTATATAGTGGCACAGAGAGCAGAAAAAATTGCAAAACTCCTACCAAAAAGTAGATGTCCTATTCTGAACCCTGTGTGGCAACGGCTATACTGTTAGAGATCAGGCCAGTGTGGTTCTGTAAGTGTGCATCCTTTGTTTCTCATTCCATGTAATATCTTCACGGCAGTGAAGTAATTACAGCAGCACAGCTTTCTCTTGGATCTTAGTGTGTTAATTCAGAACAAGCCCGTTAACTCACAAAGATCTATTTGTGTTTCACTGCTGTCCTTTCTCAGAAGACTGCAAGAAGTGTTTTGATGGATGGTTGAGTTTCATTCTCTCTCATGAGACCATTAAAAATGTTAATGTAAACCTTTTCAGATGTCTAAGAGACTATGTCAGGAAAAGTGGGAGGGTGATACAGTGGTGAGAGAGAGGAGGGAAAGGTTAAACTTATTTGTGAAATGCCAAGTTGTGAGCAGTACGCTTTTGCTCAACAGATATAATGCACAATCTGGCATTTGGCTTGTGTGGAATGTGAACAGAAGAACAAAGGACTCTGGGTATATATTTGTCCTAATCGTTAAGGGAGTATCTTTTCTTTCTCTACAGAGTCTTCAAGATGTAACAGATGCAACACAAGTAAATTGTAGCATTTTTGTTCTTATTGAGTTCTGCTGATCATTTTCCCATCTCTCTCTTTTTTTTTTTTAGAGATACATATTTGATGTATGGTTCTTTAATGATAGTATAACATGTCTTAGCTGAAACTTTCAGAAAAAAATGTAAACAGGAACCCATTACAGATAATGGTGTTATAATAAAGCCACTGAGATGAAGGATTTAGTTGACAGACTGCTTCATTGGTGATTATGTCAATTTGCATTATTTGACTTTTCATTCCACGAATGTCAAGGAGTTTGCTACTTTGGAACTACTGGAACGAGAAGTCGCATTTGACCAGAAGCTTTCTCATGGCTGACTCTTTTCCTCACTTCCTGCTCATCAAATGGCACATTCTGCTGAGACACAAGAGAATTTCTGCATGCTGTGCACAACAGTGTGAGCTGTGGCTGATAGGAGGTACACCTGGACTTCTTTTCTCTGTTGTAGCAAGTGACATTGGTGAAGGAGATCTAGTAATGGTATCTTCCAATAACACCTGCTAAAGGTGAACCTGAAGTATATACTGCTGAAATAGGTCAGAGTCATCTTTGCAAGAACCTTGTAACAGGCCTTTGTCTTTAGGTTTTGTTTTGGTTCTTTTTTCCTTTGAGAAGACACTTAATAGAATACAGTGATTCTATAGAATGGGTTTTATGAAGTATATTACATATTATGTCTGCTATACAAGCATGCAATATCCAAGTCATTTGTTATTTCAGAAAAGTAACTTATGATTTAGAATTAAAGCAAGTGTTATATTAATTGCTATTGAAGCATGAAATAAATACAAATGTAGACAGCTAATAATTTTTGTCTTAGTTTTCAATGTCTGTCCTACCCTTGATGCACCACAGTAAAAATCCATAATACTCTGACAAGGGCAACAAACATATTTACTGACATGAATACTGACTGACAAAGGGCAATTACAGCAGTCATCAAATATACTAAAGCACATATGAGAGGTGAGTAGGATTATAAGAGTATTAAACATTTACATTGGCTAGACTGTGTTGCTCAGGGCTTCATTTCATTAAGGTCTGAACATCTCCGTGGGTGGAGATGCCACAGCCTGCACAGACATCTTGTTCCACTACTTGACAACCCTCATAGGGGTCAAAGAAATTTGCTTTATATTGAATCTGAATATTCCATGTTCCAAGCTGTGTTTGTTGCCTCTCATAATGTGAAGAAACTGGCTTTATCTTTCTTGTGCTTCCTCATTTTTCAGCAACAGAAGAATCTAACATCATTTTTAAGGTTGAGGAAACCCAGATCTCTCATCCACATGCTCCAGTCCTGGCCATCGTGGTGAACTCCACTAAACTCCTGTTCCAGGACCCCGGGACTGGACCCTGCACTTTTTGGGTGGTCTCACCAGTGCTGAACACTGGGCAGGGTTGGTGCATGACCCTGCTGCTGTGGCTGTGCAAGTGCGTCCCGAGATGCAGGGGCTGCTTTGCTCCCCGGGTGTACTGCTTCCTCCTGGGAAAGGGTAGCTGCCTCTCAGGAACTCTCTGCCTCTCTGTGCCTTTTCTGCAGAGCTGTTTCTGCTCAATGAGCCCAAACTTGTGCTGCTGCAGGGGTGAGTCCTTTCCAGGGCTTTGGGAAACTGCATAAGGAGTTCATTTGTATGAACTACAGCCCATTTCTTCAGCCTGATTGAATTTCTCTAAATAGGAAACTCAATTCTCTACAGCACACTGTCCACTCTCCTCAATATCGTGCCCCCCAGTTTTTTACTGGCACTGCCTTCAGATTCATCATACAGGTGATGAAGGCATTAAAATGCTTTGGACCCAGTATCCATAACTCTTAACCAGACAATGCTTGAACTTTGCAACACTGACCCCCACCCTTTAAATCCATTTTTCCAGAGCATTTTCTTGTCATTGTTTCTTGACCATACTCAGCATAGACATCCCCTTGGCTACAAGGAGTCTACATGTGATCCTGCCAACGACCTTGCTGAAGTCAGGGTGTGCAGCATCCACCAATGTCCCTTAAATACACTGCCAGGCACCTATCACAGAACCTGGTCAGGGTTGTCACTGGCAGATTTCCATGAGCACAAGGCCACTGTGGCTTCCAGAATGAAGGTCTGGTTGCACTGTGTGAGAGCAATGCAATGCCAGATTAATCTTGGTAAAAGAGCTAACTAGCTATTTCTTAGGTGGTAGAAGGCAGAAGCAATTGGAGCAAGAATTTTTCTCATAACCAGTTTTGTACTTAAATAGGACACCTCATTTATGTTTTGTTTTGCTTTGTGTAAGTGAAAAATTACTTTTATAAACCACAGCTACATTTCTTAGGTACAGTATTATGAAAGTTAATCTTTGAAAGTTAAACTGGAACAAATTCTGCTTCCTCAACTTAAGTTTCTGGAAGTGAGTCTGCATTAGAAAAGCTCATATGAACCAGAAGGTGCTGTTAAGTCAGTTGACACTGACTGGTCTCAATTGATTTGTCCCAAAGCCTATTAAACTGTCTCATGCTTGTGTTGATTCTAGAAATAATGTCAGTTTTAAGTCAGCTTAAATGTGGGATTTTCTTTCCTTTCTGTAAATGGGTTATATATGATGTGAAACAAATGTGTTCATTGTGTATTGTGTTCTCTGTTAAAGTACATCTTTCTTTTTTATTATTTTGTTTATCCATTAAAGAGCATTAAGCTTCCCCTCACTTTGGATTTGATTATTAGGATTTTATCCTTCCCTGTCCATAAGCATATCAATGCACAGAAGTTCAGCATGATAAGTACTGGTTGTCATGATTTTTATCTCTGAATTTTGTTTCTGTCATAAGTATATAGACAATGGAAGGATAAGAAATACATGATAATATCTTTGGTGAAGAGTAACTGGTGAGGTTGTCAGTGAAAAATAGGGAAACAATGCCTGTGTTTTGTTGTGTTCTCACTCTGCTGCAACCTGATGTATTTGGAGGAAAAGATTCTGCAGCATCTCTAAGCTACTTGTGTTCCTCCTGAAGGCAATTAACTACTGCTGTCAGATTTGAGTTCCCAGAAGGGCTGGTGCAGTGGTATTTTATTAATGATACTCTGCAGTAAAATGTGTAATGAATTGTGCTGTTTCATTAAACAGAAAATCCTCTTGGTTGTTAAGGGTACATGTTTCTCTAGCAAGCTCATACTGAGGGCAGCTACTTCACTAAATGTCCCTGTGTAACTGACTGAATATATATATATATATATATATATATAAAAACCTGGCATGTTTTTAAATGCACGTAAATCTTGGATTAGAAAAAAAATTTGGTTATTCATCTAATGTACAGCATAATCAGGAGGTCTTCAGCACAGTACTTTGTGTAAATATATTTGTATAGTGTGTTTTTTATATTAAATTTGCCCTTTTTTCAGTTTCTTAATACTTCTCTCCAAAAGGGAATTCAGGTTCCTGGACCTCTTTCATCCTCTTTACTGTACCAAAGCTGACCATACCAGGCCATTCCTATGCAGACCTCACTATTCTAGTAACAAGTGGTAGCTTTGACTTCTCTCCATTACTTGGATCCATTGGAAACTACAAAATGAGATATCTGAAGGCTAAGGCTACCAATCAAGTTGCTATTTTCTGCTCCAGTACCTAATTAATATTTGTTGAGATTAGGTTTAAATACACCAAATCCATCAAGGAATCACCCTCTAATTTTGGGACAAACCCTGAGCATGATCTCTAGACTTGAAGGCACAACCTGCCTAGTTGCTTTGGAGTTTTCAAGATTCAGTTTGAAAGGTTGCTAGACAATCTCATCCAGGCTGCCTTTCCCGTGAGGACTGGACCAGATAATCTTTCAAAGTCCCTTCCAGTCGGGACTGGTCTTTGGCTTTATAATTCTGTGACTTGTCCCCAGGTGCTGAGTATGTGGATTGGGGGTAGGAGGAAACAGGAATAAGTCAGATATTTGAGAAATAGATACAAGTCTATCAACACAAGCAGATGCAGACAACCTCAGATTCACCCTTTTTTTCATCCTTCTCTAAAACTCAGTAGGTTAATTATGATGAAGTTCAGTGTGTGTCTCTTACAGCCTACTCTAAAAATTACACCACAACATCATAATAAGGGCATGACCTTATAGTGTATAAATTCTGATTTAGCAATATAAGACTTTTTTGTCATTAAATTTGTCCTTTTGCATCCTTTATGAACAGTTATGGCTTCTAATGATTTTCCCTTTTGAAAACTGGAGAGATCTTAGCACATTCATGTTGTGTATAAAAAGTCACCAGGTGGTTATTATATACATATGATTTAAGCTGCTTTTAATGATTTTTTTTTGCAAAAAATAGCAGAAATTCCTCTTTTTTTAAAAAATGTTAATTGCTTTTTCTTCCAAGAAAGCAATTCAGTAATCCCATTGAGTTTGTAAATGTGGATCTTTTTTTTCTTACCAACCTTGTTGTATCAGAATGAGAAAGTTTTAACTCTTGTAGTATCAAGCTTGTCATTTTTGATACAGGACTTTCAAGATTAAACTGCACAGAAAGTGCACTTCAGCAAATACTGGGTGCAGTCAGAAGACAGTGAAGATGAATGCCACACCATGTAAACTTCAGTAGTGTTATCTAGTTGATATTTCCAAACTGTATTACAAATGGCCAAATATTTGTAGTTATTTTCAATCAATATGTCAGTGCCAAATTGAAACAGTTATGTGTGATGAAGCATAGACTGCAACTCTAGTTTTGTAACTGTCTTTTACAACTTCTTTCACTAGTGTTTTCTCTTGGAACGATTTCAAATATTGTCCTGTGTATGCAGTGGAATTAGTGTTAATCATAAACATTGCTGAAGTTTCTACCTCATTTTTAAAATCTTGGTCTTCTTTTTTTTCTTCATTATTAAACATATCCATGTTTTACATCAGCAGTCTTCTGAATGTCTTAGAAACAATGGATATTACAGTTTAGTTTAAAACAGACCTTAGTGCAGAGGGATTGTGGAATGCACTTCTTTAAAATCTCCAGAAAGAAAATACAAGAACAATAAAAGAAATACACTGAGGATGCACCACATCTAGGAAAAATCTAATTTTCAAATTGAACATGTTTGCAATGCTAACTGTATGCTCAGCAAGTTATCTTTACAGTAGGGACATTACATCAGCAATACAATCAGAGAAGGAAAGCTCCCTTGAAGACTGCTTGGGTCATCTGTAAATTCCAGGTCAAGTCTTTCTTGCCAGTTTTTGTTTGGGGGTGTGGATTTTCATTTTCTTTCTTTCTTTCTTTCTTTCTTTCTTTCTTTCTTTCTTTCTTTCTTTCTTTCTTTCTTTCTTTCTTTCTTTCTTTCTTTCTTTCTTTCTTTTTTTTCTTTCTTTCTTTCTTTCTTTTTCTTTCTTTCCTTGTTTCTGTATTGAAATATTTAAATTTACTTTCTTGTAGTATGAGAGTGCTATGAGTAGAGTCATAGAAAATGATAACTGGCAAGTTCGGAATGGCTTAACATATGATACAGGATTGTATCTCCTGCTTTTACTGGAAAACTGCTACTTTTCTGTCAACTTTTCTAATTGTATCAATTTTTTCAAACCTTTCCTTGTTTTTTTAAGACTGGAAAATACAGGATACCATCACATTTCAATAATTTGATATATAGAATATCAGGTGATAAACTCATCCTTGTCAGTTATAATCTATAGCTTGTCATGTTGAATTATTCCCGGGATGAATTGTCTCAAGGTTGGCTCCATAATTTTATGACAGAATCTGCTTAGCACTGTCAAGGTAAACACTATGATAATGAGGCTTTCCACTAGAAAAATGAGTTTATATTACGTTACTGATCATCATGATTACAACCTTGGTAACAAAGGTTGATTCTGTGGTCAGTTGCATAGTATGCCCTTGAGGACCCAGTCCTATCTCTGCTATATTATTGACACTTAGATGCCACACTGATTGTGCATCCCTTGTTATTTAAAAGGACAAAGCCACCTATGGTATGTCACCTAGGAAATGGATTATTTTATTTTATTTTATTTTATTTTATTTTATTTTATTTTGTCATTCTTTAAGCATAATTTCACTGAACTTCCCTTTATCAAAGACATTCAGGGAAGTCTGAAGTTAAATCCTGGTGCTTTCAGCACTTTCTGTAGTGCGAAGTACCTGATGGTTTACGTAGCCTGACCTCTTTGGATTTGTGCTGGAGAATATCAGCTGTAGCCACTGAGGTGAGAAATTGATCCAAATCTCCACATTCTACTAGCTAGTAAAACAAACTATCACTTGTTATTTAAAATTTTCTGATTGTGTTAATTCCTGTGAGTATTATGATATACCTGTGACATTAAGTGTCTTTGTTAATTTTCCCGAATAATAATTTTAACAGCTAGTATGATTAGTTTTCTTTGTAGATTTATGAATAGCTTCAGCTTGCGGATGTCTGTTTTTCTTGTAAAAGATGTAATGATATAGTATTTCACTTCTTTAATACAGTAAGAAAACTTTAAAATATTTTCTTATGAAGGAAGGAAAACTAAAGATATAAGCAATATCAAAGAAATATATAACTTGCAGGCAAGTATAATCTGATAATCAGGAAACCTTGGACTTAAGAAATTTACCTGAGCAAATATGTTACTCTAGGTTCCATGGTTAATATGAGTATTTTCTTTTCCCTGATAATGAAGGATAACCACATATACTTGTTTAATTTATGCATAAATTTGGCAAAGTAAAATAGATTTTGCTGTAAAAGCCTTGAAATAAATATGATTGTCCAGTGCAATTTTTATTTATCTTCTACTCAAGTTTGCTCCCAAATCTGTAGTGGCTTCTGAAATAGAGTAGAAATATGCAATTTGAGCAAACATGTTCTTCTCCTGGAATGATAAGTGTTTCTGCAGATAGACCAGAACCTTGAGCCCACCAGGCTGTGTAACACATATACTTGTTTAATTTATGCATAAATTTGGCAAAGTAAAATAGATTTTGCTGTAAAAGCCTTGAAATAAATATGATTGTCCAGTGCAATTTTTATTTATCTTCTACTCAAGTTTGCTCCCAAATCTGTAGTGGCTTCTGAAATAGAGTAGAAATATGCAATTTGAGCAAACATGTTCTTCTCCTGGAATGATAAGTGTTTCTGCAGATAGACCAGAACCTTGAGCCCACCAGGCTGTGTAAATGTGGTATTTCATGTGCTGATAATATACCTCTCCTGGAAAATGATACTATATCACTTTATTTCCTTTCACTGTAGAAAAAAGTGGTAGGAAATTTGGTTTCCAACAAATCTACAGTAGGAGCATTGGGCCCACATAAACATGTAAAATCAGTCAATAGTGAATGTGACTTGAGATTTATACACCAGTCAGTCGCACCCAAAACCACAAAGTCTGAAGAAATTGTGGATGGCAATACAAGTACACAGCAAGGGAGCATGTCCAGGGATATGCTACTGTGTTATGTTCAGGCTCATTTCAAGGCACAGGAGAGAGATGTGGTGTCTGAGATTAGTTATTCAAAGAAAGTTGTTGAGGGCAAAATGCAGTGGACATTCTGCTACTATTCTCTAATACCAATCTTTGTGAATAAAAATATATTTGCAATGACAGCCCAGATGAAACACAGTTTTCCTGTCTAGTGAAAACTCAACTGGACAATAACAGTCCAAGTAACTGAATGGAAATTAGTTAATCTAAATATCATATGAGTTAAAAAAGTAAAGATCACCTCATAATTTTAATTGCTTGAGTAGCCATTACTCCTGGGACTAGTTCTAAAAACTGTAAGTAGAAAGTTTAATAAAAAGAGTAATAAAAGTTCAGAGACTGGATGTCACATCATGAAAATAGAAAAAAAAAATAATTGGAAAGCCCAGCACTAATGAACTACAAATTAATGATTAATCTGCTTATTTCAAGGCATTGAAATATTGGCTTGCTGTGACGTTTGCTATGGGATTAAATTGTTATAAATAATTTGAATAACTCAAAAGTGTAGTATTTATTTAAAGAGACATGAAAATGATAAAATCACATAGTGATAAATCTATCCTTTTATGATTTAGGAACATATGTTTATTCAGAATTACATCTGTCTAGCAAAAGAGTATTATGCAGTAAATTATACTAACTTTTGAAGTCTGAATTTTGAGTGTAGGAGAAAAATTCCCTATATTAAGTATTATTACTGTGTGCAGATTTTCAATACATTAAATATTTATGTCAAATGGATTTCTAAAAATTAAAAATTAACTTCTAGCACTTATGAGCTTATGAATAAAATCTTTCAGAGAAAATGTGGACATTTTTTCTTCCCTTACAAGGGGTAGTCCTGAGATAAAAGCATCTTGTGAAATCTCTCAGAAAAAAGGAGAAATAGAGCAAAAAGACCAGAAATATTGAAATATCAAAACAAGATTTGAATTTCAAAATTTGTAATGTGTAGTTTTTATGTGGGTATATAGGAGTGCAAGTATCTGCTAATTACATTTCATCTGGTAAAATGCACTTTTAGACATATAGGCTGTACTACATTAATTAAAAACTTTTAATGCCATTTGTGCAATATAGGAAAGACCTAAGGATGTGAATTACTTATCTGCTTGCCTTTGATACTTCTTGATACTGCTAGACTGGGTGGAAAAGTGACTTCAAACTGAGTAGAAGCTAGTTAACATGGTTCAAAAATATCACCCATTCTTATCTACCACTCTGGTGTGGCCTTCTGTCCTGTTATTATCTTTTATATTGTTTATTAGCTGTAACACAGTTGCTGAAAAAATCTGCTTTGTTTCCTGTTCAACCTTTAGGAAAATATAAGTGTGTAGTATGTGATGCATGTCCTGTCAGAAGTGCGTTCCCACAATCTGTCATCATATCATTGTCTTGCTTTGGCTTTAACAGAGTTAATACTTACGTGTCTAGCCGGTCTTAATCCTGTAATTGCACCTGCTCTTGCAACTGGCTAACCAGGATATTCCTAGAAAGTGCTTTTCATCTATGGCCATCTCATGAGAGTATCAGTTTGCTGCAACACAGCTATTGTTGTACCATTTTGCAGATCAATGAACTGAGCCATAAAAAAAAGTGACATAATGTACCAAAAGTCAGATGTGAGTAGCAGTGGCAGAACTGAAAACAAAATTCCAGATTCCAGTGCTAAAAACTCAATCACTGTGAAAAAGATCTTTCCAGTGGAGGAGGGTGCAATGAACTTACATGGAATTTATGGGGAAAAAAAAAGTGGAAAAGATGCTTCGTAGTCTAAATTAATAATAATTCAGGTCTCTCCTGTTACATATAGAGGAGCTCCTTTATGCCATTTTAAACTACATATATTTATCAATGTGTGTAAACTCTATCAGATATATATATACATATATATATATAAAAATATATAAAAATATATAATGTATGTGTGGTTGTGTGTTTGCTTATATATATATACTTGCATCCTAGAACAACTGTGTTTATTGCACTTTTGTTTGTCATGGATATATGGCTTGGAAGTTACTAAGACTAGAAATGAGGGGTGACTACCATATCATAAATAAGAGACGTGTTTATTTGAGTGGGGAAGGCTGTTATTTGCTGTAACTGAATGGCAGTTCAGGTGCAGTGAAAAGAAATTTACAGAAGAAAGTTTTAGCACAAGTAGAAAGAATTATCCAAGTATTCAGTCTTGATACAGAAGGTCATGAAAACACAGAACAGAAATGGCACAGGCAATGTCAATATTTATTTTTGCACTCCTGGTATTATAAGATGTGAAAGTAGTGGCAGGGACAGCAGCCTCAAGACAGTTATATGAAGAATTGCCTGGTAATAGATTATCTACTCACACTCTAAGATACTGATATATATGGATACAGTGCTCCATTTTATTTAATCTGTTTCAAGTGTTTGAAGCAGGTAGGTGACATTATTCATTTTTGAGAGTGTCCTTGTAGTTTATTGGTACTTATTTTAATATAGTTTGAGAATGTAATACACTATAAATTCTCTCCAGAGGTTAAAAAGCCCACAAAGGTGATATACACAAGGGGATTTTGTTGGGTTTTTTTTTCAATTTTCAGAACAATAGTAGTTTGATTATGGCCTTAGTCTATTTTAGCAGAGAACACTGCAGGGTGAATCTTTATGGGCTAATATTTGTCTTCTTGTCATGTTTTGGAAAGGGTTCATAGACTGCTATTAATATCTGCTTTCCTGTTCATGTGTGGTCTGTATAGCTAGCTGGACAATTACCTCAAGTCATTGTGCAGATTTAAATACCTCTCTAAGTGTACTTGTCTCACTCTGCAGAGTGTACTTTAGGACAGATTACCCATACTCCAAGCTTCCTAATTATGACCCTATTCATCTCCTGCTTGGAATAATCATAGTTGGGCAAGAAAAAAAATTATGTTAGGTATTAGCAGGTTATAAATTTTCAGTTAGCTTCTGCAATTGGTTTTCTCTTTCTAGGGAAGCAAATAATACTCAGGATGCACTCTTTTCTTTTTTTTTTTCTTTTTCTTCTCCCACTTGTTATGTTTGTCTCTTCTCAGTGCCCCTTCTAATCTAAGCCATCAACAATGTCCAGATGCTTGTGTCTTGCACACACCTCAGCCTTGCCTCATGCCCTTTTCTCCAAAGACATTGCTTATCCATCATCTTCTCTCCCTGATTTCTTCAGTTCATGTGTGAGTGTTTCCCTTTCACTTGTACCTTTCTGCTTCCTAATGTCTATTCCTGTTTATTCATGGTATTTTGTGACAAGCTGCTAGCTTGTGCCTCATGTGATTGATTGACTGACAGCAGGGACTATGCTTTGCTTCCTGCAATCACTTGTTTCTGGCTCCCTATTTCATTAATTACTAATTCATTGTCAGGGAGAAGGTAGCTCAGATGGCTTTCTTCCCTGTTTTTTAATGTGCTCAACTTCTTCTAGGCCTCTATAAGGCCCTTTTTCTAGAAAGCCAATGTTCACTATTTAAGAATTGATTCCAAGTTCCTGCAACTTTTCATTATCACTGTCTGGAGATTTAATTTTGGTTTTAAAAAAAGAGACAGTGAAGACCTCCACAGCTTTAACTGTAAATAATTGCAGTTCCAGTACATTACAAGGTTAACTATACATTAATGGATTAATGATGATCTACACCAGACAGGATTCTGGCCCCTACGAGATGACTTTAAATGAAGTGTGCTTAGAAATGTGTATCTGTAGCTCTTGCAGTGTCCTTTTGCTGAGATTATTTCTCAGATCTCACAGTCTGTTCTGAGTCCCAGCGTAAAACATCCCACCACGAGTCAAATTTTCTTGTAGATCAAGTGTTCTGAGTGGATTTAGAGGAAAGGACTTTTGTTGATAAGAATTTCAGAGTGGTTGGACTGTTAGAGTTTCTGTAGATCCTGCTAATGTTATCAGTAATTCCCTAGTCTACTGCAAAACCAATATATTTTCCCAAGTTCTGAAAGTGACTAAGTGCCTAACTAAAGGTTGTAAATGGCATTGTAATTTCCTTGGACCTTGATCACTATTCACATGATCATCATCCATTTGTTTTTATCGCTTTCTGCCAACCCTAATTTCCAGGGCTGCAAATATTTTTTAAATTTTTTTAAATAGTAGGTAAAACTTCCAAGTACTTGTATACTCCTTAATGAAAAAGTGGATAATGGATTTTCTCACTTAATGCCATACTCAGTTAATGAGAATGAAATCTCTATGGGTACATATCCTTTGAATAGTACCATCTACAAGTTACCCCTTTCTGAAACTGATGTTCCTGCCATTCTTCAGTCTGTAGTTCCATACAGTGAAGCAGAGGGCACATAATCTATTGTGTTTCTCCAATCTAAATTTTCACTTTATGATAGTCTTCTTCGGAGCTTTGCTGCTATAGAACTTGGAGCAAATAATGGAACATGTGCTTAAGCAAATTCTTTCAAAAACTGTTTTACAAAGGCCTCTCTCAGATCATTGAGAAGTTCATTGTGGAAATTCACAGTTGAAAATCAGTGTGCACCTGTGATCAGTGTTCTTTGGGGTGATGGACAAGACTGATAAACTAGCTCAAGAAAAGTCATCTAAAGCACTGGGATCCTCTCAGTTCATCCTAGAAAGTTGCATATTTGATTTCTGCTCGTCTGTCTTTACTACTTGTTCTGAAAAATTGAAAAGTATTTTGTATGCAGAAGAAATGCTGGATCCTCTTCACAGCCTTACTAGATAGAAACATATGTATTGCCTTACAGTTGTTTGAAATGTTTTGAATGAGACTTATGTCCAAGAAGGACTTTTCAAGGAAGTCAGAATAGTCAAAGCACTGTAATGTCAATTGGAAACTGTCATCTTCTGGAGAAAATATTCGTGCTAATCCCATTTATGTTAAGTCTGTTTTCATTTACATTTCCTGGTTTAGGTTCATTCTTGTAATATATACACTGCTAACTGCTATTTCCTTTTTGATTCTGTATAGGGAGCCCTTTGAATTTCCTGTTCTAGGAAATATTTTTTCCAGTTACTTTAACATAGAATTTTTTTGTTTGTTTTTGTATTGTGTAACATGGAGTAAAAGGTTTCAGATAGCATTTTGAATCGGCTTTGATTGAAAACTTTTGTGGTTTGAGTTATTTGGTTTGGTTTAGTTTGTTTGTTTGGGATTTTTTAATGTGTAATAAACAGCAGAGGCTTGCAAATCCTTACTTTATTTAGGTACTAATTCTATTTAAATTTCTATCAGAGGGAAATTTGTGATTTATACCTAAATTTGGATTTAAGCATCTATCCTGAACATGAATGGGATGTTTCCTTCAGGGAGAAAAGCACTGCAAATTTAATACAAATAATGGAAATAAATTTTAGACGAAGTGTTGGTGAGAATAAACAGAGCCTTTTAATTTCTTTGAATTAAGTTTGAATAAATTTAACTTACAGCCTTATAGCGAAGATAACATCATAGGTACCTTGCTGCATTTTTTCAATAAGTGTAGCATTTTTCAGCAATTCATTCCTGGTTATGAAGACACATTCTGCATCTTCCAGATGCATCCTCGTTGTAATGTGCCTTATGATATTTTATCCCTTGAAATTTCAGGAAATTTGCAGATGCAGAAAATTTAGATGAGAATTAAGAAGAT
This sequence comes from Atrichornis clamosus, assembly GCA_013400975.1. NCBI lineage: Eukaryota > Metazoa > Chordata > Aves > Passeriformes > Menuridae > Atrichornis > Atrichornis clamosus. Next base: position 42,494 of record WBMZ01009041.1, read on the forward strand.
AAGCACCCAGGTCTTTGATACTGGTTCAAATTAAGTATTTCATCCCTTGATAGTTTGACTACTGATGGTTTCAATCAACAGTTTCAAACATTCCCCACTTTGTTTTAAAAGTAACTAATGGGAAGAAAACTTGTCTACTATTGGCAGCCCTCTCTGTTTCTGTGTATCTTACTACAGTGACCTCTGATCCAAGGAGATTGTTGACTACTACTTTGTTAACAAAATAAAATACTGAGTCATGAACGGCCATTAATCCAAATCATGCACTTTTCTGCATAGCTTTGCCGATCTCCTTTATCTCTTTACATGATAGGGAGGGTTAAGGGCTCTGAGCAACTTGACCTAGTGGAAGGTGTCCCTGCCCACAGCAGGGGTTTCGAACTAGAAGATCTTCAAGGTGCCTTCCAACCCAAACCATTCTATGACTCTGTGATAACCTGCAAACAGTTATAGCCTTCTCTTATGCAGTGATATTAGCCCATGCTTAGTAACACCTTTCCATGATTCTGATTAACATTCTATTGCTCTTTTCTTCATTAGTTCTCTGAAAATAAATATGAAGAAATCGTCTTTCCTATCCTGAAGCAAATGGCTTCAGATCAGATGTCTAACTGAAGCTGGCTTATAGCAGTTACCGTTGACATGAGTTACAGCTAAAGAATGCCAGTAAGATAACTTAAAAGGTAAAATCCAGGTTTTCAAATGTGTTATTGACGTAATGAAAATTACTGGCCCTCCTGAAGCTACAGCAGAGTCAGCAATATGTGCTTGCAGCACAGAATGCCAGCCATATCCTGGGCTGCACAAAAAGAAGTGTGACCAGCCAGTCAAGGGAGTTGATCGTCCCGCTCTACTCTCTCTACTTTGGAGAGACCCCGCCTGAATCCAGATCTGGGGCCCCAGTGAAAGGAGGACACAAAGGCACTAGTCTGGGTCCACAAGAGGGACAATGGTCAGAGTTCTGGAGCACGTCTCCCATGAAGAAAGTGAGAGGATTGCGTTTATTCAGTCTGGAGAAGAGGAGGCTTCAGGGAGGCCTTATTGCAGTTTTTCAATATATAAAGGAGACATGAGGAAAAAAAAACCCCAATAACAACAAAAAACAAACAAGCAAACAAGCAAACAAACAAAACACTAAGAAAAACTATTTACCAAGGCCTCTAGTGACAGGACCAGGGACCACAATTTTAAACTGAAAGATGGCAAATTTAGATAGGACATAAAGAAAAATCCGAGACATTGTCAATGATCAGAGACATTGTGAATGCCTCATTATTGCAAACAGCAAGGTCAGGTTAGATGGAACATTGAGCAACATGATCTACTGAAACATATTCCTCCTGTGGTGAGAGGGTTGGGCTAGATGATCTTCAAGGGTCCCTTTCAACCCAAACCATTCTATGATTCAGTAAAAAGAATGCTTCCAAGAAGGCATTTTTTATATTGTAGACTGAAATATCTGTTTGTAGTTATCTCGCCTAGAGCGTTCTGAAAAGTGACCAATATGTTTGCTTATCCATTCAGCTATATTTTATAAAAAGTATTATCTTCAAAACAAAACAACACAAAATCTAGAGAAGCCCTTAATTGACCTAGGAAATACCTCTGTTACTCTTGAACTGAAAATCCCTGAAATGGAGGAGGACTTTGACTAATTTACAGTTTGTTGCATCTTTTTGGTTTAGTTGCTCCTAGTGAATAGCTGTCAATTCCTTTTATCTTCCAGTAAAGAATCTCTCAACTATGGTAATGTTAATGGATGTAGAGCTGGCTTTCCATGAACTGCAATAGCATGCTGCCTTTACATAACTGAGAACTATTAACTTAAAATACTTGGCATTCCATAACCCATGTGTGCAATACTGGGAAGGTAGCTCTAGGTTGTTGCTCCAGCTTCAGGTCTGATGGCAGTTAACAGAGATGTGCAGAGCATGAAGACAGGCATATCATCCATAATTACAGTGGTGTCATAGTTCAGTTCTCCAGGGATTGCTTTCTACCTTCCTCACATAACTATGAAAGTATTTTGGAAAATAATCCTGTACTTTACTGCTTGGCAAGAAGAATTAGAGTCTCTGACTAAAAATAGTCTTACTTCTTATCTTCTTTTAATGTAAAACACACAGTTCGGTCAAGATGTATGCAAAGATCCTTCTTCCTCGCCAGATGTAATCATGTCGTACGTTCTCTTTCAACAAGCATAGCAACTTAAATCCTCTGTTGTGAGGGCTAGGATATATAGGAAATTCACTGATTTATTCTGTTTACTGTACAGATCACAAGGCACAACACAGTTCTGTAAGTCAAGTGTTCCATCCTCTTCCTCCAATGATAATGGGAACTCTGTGTACCACATTTCTAAAGGCTGTCTTTGTGACAGTTAGAGAGGGGAAATCTCAAAGTACAGTATGAGCAGAGAATTTCTTTTCAAAATCAATTATTTGCCTCTTTTGAAATAAAGTGAAGGCGGATGCTTAAGGTTTTTTGGCTTGGTATAGTTTGGGACTTTTCGTCTATGCAAGTGTCTTTCTGAACCTTTAGGTTTCCAAAGTCTTTAATATCATAGCACCATCAAATCACTGAATGGCTTGGGTTGGTCTAGACCTCAAGGATCATCTAGTATAACTGGGTTGTAAGTGCCACACTGGCATGTAAATGTCATTGGCTTGCAAATGACACTAGTTTATGAGCTTGGACTTTTTTATTACTTTTTCTTTCCTCGTGAAAGTATCCCCATTTCAAATGTTCAGAAGGCTGTCGGCACTCTTGCACTTCATTATGCAGATATAATCAAAGCCAAGATTTATAACCATAATCCACCGCTTCTATCCAAAAGAGAATTATTATTGCAATCACCACTCCATTCCCCATGTACAGATATCATAACTTTAATCCAAGTTAATAAAACTTCTCATCTGTAGAATGAGACTAGTAGACTACTTTCACATAATATTAGAGGATTTAAAACAAATGAGAAAATATGCACAACTGAATCCTCCTGGCACTTTAAGCCACCAGAAAGCACTTACCTGAGGTATTTTGATGTTCTTCTCAAACCCTGCATTTAGCTATAAATATCACTTTATAGTTTAATAGGACTTCAAAAGCAAATACGAGCAACATAGTCCAAGAAGGGATTCAGGATCCAAGTAATTTATTGGATTTTTTTTTTCTTTTCTTTGTTAAAGAATTATATAAGAGGGTTTTTAAAGTCAAATACTACTTCATTACCATGTGTGTGACATGCTAATAGTCAACTAGTTTCTTTTTCTGTGCTGATCTGCATAATTTCTGTGGGCCCTCTGTAATTTTGTCAGGCCATGGAGATTTTTTATTTTCTAGAGAAAAATCGAGTTATTGTATTTTGAATGGAAGCACACTGGAAAAAAACTAGGTGGGGTGAATGGTATTGAATACTATTCTTCCACCTGGAGAGTGGGAAAAGATTTTAACTTTTTCAAGAAATACAAGTGTGGCACTTCTGGAAGACTAATATATTGATAGCAAATCTGCATGAAATAATCTCTTCCTTACATTTTATAATTCTTACATGAGCAAATGAAACAGGCAAAATATGGCTGTAGCGTTTCTGATGGAGAAACCTCAGGCCTGACACTTATTTTCCAGCTCTGCTGCTGGCCACAGGCTGAATGCTCCTCAGCTCCTTTTCCTTGGTTCCTTCACAGTCATCTTCTGTGCCTATTGTGTCATGCTTTGACATAATATTGTCTTGGGTTTTGTGTCCCTCTGGAACAAATGATGGGTAAGAATGGTAGAGTAAGACTGGTTGCCATGAGCAAGTTTTTGAAATATATGTAGATGCAAAGGGTAATTACTTAGGTAGCGCCCTTGAAGTGTATTTGCTACTAGACCATCTTGTAATTTTTTTTTTTTAATCATACTAGTTTATGTCTTGTTGCTGTGGGGTTTTTTTTTCTTCCAGCCAGTATTGCTGTTTTGTTCTCATCTTAGATAGCTGTCAGACCTCTGCTACCAGTATCTGAGTTCCTCCTATCTTTACTGTATTTCCCTCCTAATTGCAGTCATGTCATGCTATTGCCTGTACTGAGACAAAATAAGACACTAACTTACCCCTGTACGGTTGCAGATATGTTAATGTTAGAGTGGGAACTGAAGCTTATGCTCACACATTCTTCACTGCGCATTGTTACTTTGTATCTTATGTATGTAGATAAGCTACCACTGCTTATCTACAACACCTTGAGGGTGTCAAGGGAAGTCACTAGCCTGTTCCTTCTGGAAGAAGAAACCCCTCTATTAACAATCCAGTCTGAATAAAATATGTTTCTTCTTTACCCCTGCACTCTCCTTGAGGAGCTGAATATGCAGGTGTTTTATAACATGCTTCCTACAAAAGAAAAACAGTGTAAAGAAAATGTTCATATTACTTTTTCAATAGTGTAAAAATTCTCCCCAATTATTCTGGAGAATGAAAATAATTGTGTCTGAAATATGAACTGGAGATTCAAGAAAGTTTGGCTTTCTTTGCTATATTTGATGATCTATAAATAGTTTGTCATAAGTTACCTAACAACAATTTTTTTCTCCTTTTACATTCATTAGCAATGTCAACACTGTGCTTCTTTTGGGCTTCAGTTCAGTGAATCAACTCCTGCTTAAGGACATTTATGAGTGTACATAATAGTAACTAAAGTCAATTGGAACCAAGCAGGTACTTAACTACTTATTCAAAAATAAGATTTTCCTTTATCCCTACAATTGATATACTCTTCCCTTTGAGTTGAAGAAAAGGATTACAGTGCCTCAGTTTCAGCCTCTGTGATTATCAGTGTCTACAGATCCCGTTAAGTGGCATCAGCTTTGAGAAAAGTCAGCCAAGGTATTTCAAAGATAGAATTCAGTGGCAAATTCCAGAGCAGAATTAAAATAGAATATTAAAAGAGAGAAAAAAATGTTCTCTTTGAACCATCACAGTTCGTTTAAATAATAATTCTGATCTTGCCTAGTGTCTTAGGAGCCTTATTAACATGCAATTTTCTTTGCTTCTATTTAATTTCACCATGTGGTATTTCTAAGTCTTCTATGGGTTAGACAGAAGACAGTGTTGCACAAATTCTTTTAAAAGCATGATGATGTAAGAAAGAGATATAAGGATGAAAAATTGCAGGAGTTGAAGGAAAAAGCTGAGAACCCTAGGAATGAAAGAGTAAGAGTGATTACCAGAGGAATTAGTTTAAGTAGGATAAAAAGGAAAAAATCAAGTTCTGTTTTCTGCCCACTCTTTTCTTTAATAAATATTTATGCATTTTTCTCAATTTCCATAGAGATAATATCCAAGCATCCAGATGTAACAGCTGACATTTAGAAGAGTTGTTGTTAGCAGCCCCCTACTTCTTAATTCATCAGAATTAGTGTCCTTGAAGTATTCCAATGTACAAGAATCATTTTAGGATACATGATCACCTTGAATTCTTTTTATGTGCTTTATAAATTATTGCTGAAAGAAATAATGATGATCTGTAAAGTTATCTCACTTCAGCATTTCTGTGTGGAACATTTGAAGCAAGTATATAAGTATTAAACAGTATCCCTCTACTATGACTTTTTTTCCTTTAAATAGGAATTAATTACTGTTACCTTAATTTTGTTTTCTTCAGCATGATCCATGATGGCAAATAAACCAAATATCATTTTGTAATATGATCACTCAGTTTGCTCCCTGTATAATAAATTGTGCCTTCAGAACTCTTGGAGTCCATGTCAGTCTAGTTAAGCCCCTGAACCACCTAGTGGAGACTCATTTACTAGTCTAGTGTGGACTTATTTATTAGTGTACTCTGGTGCTTATGCTGCTCTAATTTATATGAGCTAATTCTCTTAAAATAAACTAATTCCAAATTAGATAAACCTTCTGTACCACAGATGGCACTAATTTGACTGTGTTTTGTTTTTTTAATATAATATGTCTGTGCTGAGAAATCCTATGTAACCACAATAAATGACAATCTATAAGTGGCTTTTCAAGGTGTCTAACAAAGGAGGTAGACTCTGAATGTTTGTACACTTCAGAGTGACACCTCCTTGCATTTGCATTTGAAATAAAAATTAAACAATATCAGTAAATAAGAAATGAAATAATTCAACACCATTCCCCCTTTTATCTAAAAGCATTCCATAAGGGGGTTTTTAGGTTTTAAGAAACAAGTCCAATTTTCTGTTCACTAAGAAGAGCGGCTGGTTGGCCAAAAAACTATATGAGAGATTCATCTCCAACATAAACCTAAAGGTTTTTATATTTAAAAGCACCCCAAACCCCCAAAGCATAGTCTATATGCTCTATTAAGCGATGTCAACCTCTTTTGTAACATCTGAGGAACAGAAATTGGCATATTGTGCACTTGTATTTTCTTTTTTTTCTGTTGGTCTGTATTATTCTACAGCATTATTTTACTTAGCAAAATATTCTCCAACGTATGTTCTTCTTTTCTGTCTTCCACTTAAATGAGTTTCTAAAATCATCTTGCCTTCATCCATTTTCCAGATAACTGCATTCTGCTGTGTATATGATATCAACCCTTCTCCTGCTTCCTTTAAGAAACTGACTTGCAACTGGATTGCTTCCACTTTTGCTGATGCCACCTTCTTGTTATAACTTTTCTCATAGACAGGGCAACCAAATAATTTTCTTTCCACTTCCATGTTGTTGCACATGGTTATCAGAATGTAGTCATTCCTTATTTCTACTTTAATGCTTCTAGGTAATTGGTAATATCATAGGCAGATGTAGTCAGTATCAATCTGTTAAAAAGTATAATAGACACAAGATATAACAACTCTAAATTTCTTTCTTGTTGAGCAGAATTGCTGGTTTGGTTTCAAGGAGATGTCTTTTAACTGTACCATTAAGGACATAGTGAAGACATACCGTGAAGAAAAAGGAGGACAGAAAGGAAACAGAACTCTCTCTGCACCTACAGAATACTTTTTAAAAAGGTGTTAAAAAAATATCTTTCTATTAGTAATTTTAATTATTTGTCTACAGGCTTACTTCATTTTATGCATTAGCATGAGAAAGACAATATTTTAGTATGTATAGACACCACCTATTAACATATACAGGATCGGAAAAAGATGACGAAATGCCAATTTAGCTGTATTATTCTTTTAAAGGCTTTTATCAGTGTAACAGCTGCGCATCATTCAGTCACTAATGGAATGTATACTTGATCTTCAGTCACGTGAAACACTACCATTACACTCAGTTTCCAAAGGACAGAGTGTCTGTCTCTGAATCGCACAGCAATTGTGTCTGTTTGGGGAGCAAAGTATACATTCACTTGTTATATTGAAGGTGTTGTGTTCAGATAGTGTGTATATTTGTCCTGTGGCCTTTTTGTTTCAAGCTAAATCATTCTGACCAGATAAAAGAAACAGATTATCGCATTTGAGAAAAAAATTGTTCTGCTGAAGTGGTTTAAATCGAATCAGTATCAAAATTATTTTTGTTAACTGCACAGAATTAAGTCGTAGTCAGCAAATTATATATTTGGTACCAATAGGAACAACAAAAACATATACCTCAGAATGCTAAACACTTACAAGAGCTTAGTAAACACCAACAAATTTCCAGGCACCTTTCTATAGCAAATCCCAAGACCATACAATTCCCACCCACACAAACACCCGTGGAGGCCTGTGCAGTTGCGTGCACCCATACCTGCACACACACCCTCTCTCCTTTCAGGCTCTGGGTGTTGCAGACCTCCTCCCTGGCTGCCGGGGGCCCTCACCCTCAGCCCTCCTGCTGCAGAACGGGCACAGCAGCCCCACTTGCACCTCTGCTGGCCTGCAGCCCACGACCCACGCACCAGCTGGGAGGGGGGCCCCTGCTCTGTGCCCTTCGCTGAAATGGCTCTCGGGGGGGTGCATGTGCCCCACAGCCAGACGGTCCTGCTCAGGGTCATTCTCCTTACACAGTCGTACACAGTAGCCGTATTTGGACGGCCGTGTGATCTTGAGTTTGGCACATAAATATGGATTCATAGTTGGAGGGTTACCACATCCAAGATGTAGCAATTTAGTGTGTTGGGACAATATGTATGTCTTCCTCTAAAAAGGCAATGAACTTAATTGCACTTATATACTACTGATATTGGTCTCCTGAAAAACATATGTTCCTTCCCCAGAAACCCCAGTATATTCTGTTACTTCATAAATAACATAAATATTTATACAAGAACATTACCCTTAAAAAGGGAAATGAGGATTCCAGGAAGTGAATGTGCAACAATAGCAAGTATAATCCTGTTCACCAATTTTAATTAGGAAGCTATCTTTTAATTAGCTATTATTGTTTTCTAATAATGCCAGTTAATAATAGTAACTCTCATTCACTGATATGGTCTTCTTCAGCTCCTTTTGTGAATGCTTAGAAGTTATCCACAATGGTTCTTCAGGTGCAGATAGCAGTGAACTTTGATTAATTATTGCTTTTAACACATTACCATCCCCATTCTTCTCTGACAGCTCATTTGTTTAAAATTGAAATCTTGCATTGTTTACAATGTGCTAGTTTCTCATTTAAGACTGATTTACTTTTATTCACCATTTTTGCTTGTCTTCCTTCTTCATCTTATTTTTTTGTACATTGTTTGCTCTCTTCATTAAAGAAAAAGATACTTAGCTGGGCTGCTTCCAAATATAGCTGTAGTTTTGATGCCATTTGCAGTCAATCTCACCCTTGTGTTCATTTGTTGAGAATTCATTTTTAATAAACAAGCAATTAATTTTGCAAGTCCAAATGAAAGTACATTCAGGAGGATTGAGTGTTTTTTCATGTCCAGCTTTCAATTTCAAATCTTATAAAGTCAGTATGTATCTGTGTGGGCAAGTTTAAACATGATAGTCGGTGTTTTGTAGTTGTCCCGGTTAAGCTGAACTGTCATTCCTCTCAAGCTCCATGCTGTCAGAAGAGAGACAACTTCAATCTGATTAGTGAAGCATATTGCCAATATGTTACAGGCATAGGGTGGGTTTGGGTTTTTTTAGAATTGGGGGGGGTGTTTATTACTATTTTTTTTATTCTAGGGGCTTTTTCTAGGAATACGAGGCATGTTTAGTTCTTGAAGTTCTTCTGAAATCAGGGACAGCTTATTATTCAAAATGTGCAAATTTCTTTCAAATAGCACTTTTCATTTGCGTAAGATCATATGAATTTGAAGCATTATGATTCTCATTCTGAAATCTGCACATATTTTACTTCATTTGGAGTTGGGTATTGAGGGTAAACATACCTAGATTAAAATTGCTGAAGTCTCAAATTAATGGCATAGCTGCATCTTATGATGTTTTGTTCTAAGAACCAACAAGTTAGGGGATTATCTGACCTGCCCTTTTTTCTAAACCAGACAAAGTATGTCTATTTACAAAGACATCTTCTCTGCCTACCTCATTCATTTTTAAATGCCCCTGCCCCAAGTCACCCTCAACAGGAGAACATTTGGAAATTAAGTGGGATTTTCTCTCCCCATGGGCATCAGCACCTAATGCTCTATCACAGAAGAGGCTCTCAGGGCTTAGTAGGGCACCTTATGTTGTTGGTATGATGTTGCAGGAGGAAAGATTATGTATTGGTCAAAGTTATGTGAAAAGAAACAGAGCTGAGATTCATATGCAGCAATTCTCAGTTCTTCATTTATGCTCAATAAAACATGTCAACTGTAAAATATCTTGTTTCTTGAAAGGATACTGTAACACTAGGCATCAAATGAGGATAGTAAACAAAAATAAACTACGTCTTAATTTGGTACCTGATTTCAGCTCAGTTTGCCTGTTGCAGCCTATCCTACCATCATAACTTCATATTATTTTTCTCCTCCCAGGAAAAAATCTTAAGTGTTTATTGAACATTGTGTGCATTTTGGGCACCACAATATAAGAAAGACATTAAGCTCTTAGAGAGTGTCCAAAGGAGGGCAACAAGGATGGTGAAGGGCCTTGAGAGGAAAGCTGTGTGAGGAGTGGCTGAGGTCACTTGGTCTGTTCAGCCTGGAGAAGAGGAGACTGAGGGGAGACCTCACTGCAGTTACAACTTCCTTGTGAGGGGAAGAGGAGGGGCAGGCACTGATCTCTTTGGTGACCAGGACCCAAGGGAACAGCATGAAGTTGTGTCAGGGCAGGTTCAATTTGGAGCCTGACAGAATTCAAGAAGCATTGGACAATATTCTCGGGCACACAGTCTGACTCTTGGGGATGCCCTGTGCAGGGCTAAGAGTTGTACTCGACGACCCCTGTAGGTCCCTTCCCACTCAGTATATTTTGTGGTTTATTCTCTGCTTCTGTGATTTTTCATAAAATAATGGAGCATTTGAAGATACAAGAAATATTTTAAAAATAGGGATTAGGTATGCATTTATAATGCATATATGTGCATGAAACTGACAAGATGTCAGGATAGGAAATATTTCTTTGTTTTTCATCTGCACTCCTCAGCACTCACAATATAGTCCACATTGGCTGCATTTTCAGCTAGTCTAAACTGCCTGCAGTAGAAGTATTCTTATTTATATCTTCTGAGCTACAGTGATATTAGGACTGTTATTCATGTTCCTTCAGCAGCTATATTAGGATGAATCCAACTGTACTGAGTTGGTCCAAAAACGAACAGAATTAAAATTGCTGAGGTGTGAGTAACCCATATTCATACTCCTCTTTTGTTGATTTGGAGCGATAAGAGGTGGAGAGAACTGATCTGAGTCAGCAAAACTATTTATAGTCAGACTGCTTCAAACTACTTATGCCAAGGCTGTTGGCCAGCCATCAGTCTGTTGATTGACACATATGAGCAATTATAGCAAAGCAAAATTTCTGCTTGTACTCAATACAGACCTCAGCTCTGCTTTGGGGAAAAAAAAAAGAAGAACAACATTTAGACAGCTTTAGTTTTCATTCTAAAGTAGAATAAAAAGCAAACTTTGGAAGCTCAAAAATGGTTGTTGAATGGGATCGTTATTCCCTGGTAGTCCTTGCTAATGGCATTGTTAATAACATCTGCTCAAAACTAGTCTGAAGGAACACACAGGTAGGGTATTGATAATCCTTTCATCCATTACCTGAACTCTTTTCTGTGAAAAGAGTTTGAAATGTAGCTCTTTCTAAACTGTCTTTAGAGACTAAGATTACCAGAAAACCTGTGAGTGGCAGAATTATTGCCAGCATAATTGCTGTATGTGTACTTTGGGAGGGGTGATTGAAATATTAGCCCTTCTGATACACACGGCTGTGTTCTCATAACCAGCTGCTAGAGGGCATTATCTTTAACCTGCTTTAATAACTATCAAACCAGGTGCATCTTAATCCATCAAGTTGCTTGTTGTGGTTTTTAACCACGTAGTATGAGAAGATTCATACTGACAACAAAGTAAGTATTTCATAGTTCTAAGTTTTAGTAGTTCTTACAGTATCAGAATATGTTTTGGTGCTTGTCAAGCTCTGGTGTAACTGAGCAGGATGTGTTTCTGACAGCACTCACAGAGACAGAATTACAAAGATATCTTAAAAATAGCTGCTCTTAGAGGCTTTACTGATCTCTCAAAGGATGTAAATTGGTAAGTAACAGGAATATCTCCATTTGACAGCATTGGTATGGCTATGGCAGTCTTAGAGTTTGCAAAACAAATAGCAGATTTTACTTCTCATCACAGTGACCAGCAAGAAATCCAAATGGATTACTTGAATTCTGGGATGATATTAAAGAAGGTAAAAAAGGTACAGTGGATTCCTTTTGAACAGTTCAAACTAGCCTAGTATAAGGCGGTAGCAGAATATATAAATTAAAGGTCAGTAGGGAATTGTTAAAATTTGCCACTTCAAATAACCTTTTGTTAACTGCATTTTTGGCACACTTATTTTCTGGTTCTTTACTTGCTTCATCTTAGGATGTGTAGGATACTACAGATTATGAAAATTTATTTGTTGCCCTCCTCCAAATTCCTGGTTCAATGAGGTGTTTTCAGTTACAGTTAAAAGCATCCTGCTAAAACATACTGGTAAAAACATACTGGTAAAAGCATTTTCAAAAATAGGCTAGCTGAAGAGTAATATAAAAGAGCTTTATAGCAGAGGTAATTGATGATGGACTTGTGTTTTCTGGAATGCCACATGAGGAAAAGTTTCTAGAAATTAATTTGGATTTTTTTTTTAAACCAAAATATAATAGAAGACCAGATGCCATAAGAAACAGTTTCCACTGTGAGCATCTTCTACCTAGTGCAGCTCCTTCACACAGATGCAACCCTTACCTCTCACACTTTGCTGCAAGATTCTGCTGTCTTTTCATGAAGAGCTAAAGCTTGTAGTCTCTAAGGGACACCTTCCTGCACACAAGGCCTTTATCCTCCCTGAATGTATTGTTACCTAGTTGCTGAAGTGCACTGCTATACATGCACTGGTGAGCAGTGGAGGTAGCTGATTTTATTAAACAGTCACACTAACACTGCGCAGAATATGGGCAGCACAAGGTCTGCTTCTCCCTTGGTACTCAGGTATTCTTTTGTGGCTCTGACCCAGACAAAATTTAGGAGAAATTAAGTTAAATTGCTGTCTCTGTCCTCTCAAAAAATTCCATAGAACTGTAACTGTTCACAGTGGCATACCACGTTCTGATAAAGCAGTGAATTTCAAAAGGCTCACCATTGTTCCTTTAGACTCTACTTTGCTTCATTTTCTGCTACTATTATTGACGCTTTTTCAGTTCTATAAGGTTCACTGCTCTCATTTTCCATAACCTTGATTTAAATACAAAGTTGCCTGCACTAAGCTAAGTCTTGGCTTTTCAGTATTAAATCTATGATTAACTCAGTAGAAATCCATCTATAGCATATCATGGACTACGAAGACTCAGTATTCTTGGTGAAAGATGGAATTTTTTAGGTGTAGAGAAGGTAGATGGACACAGCATTTTTTTGTTCCATTTAGTAGTGACAAGTTAGTGACATTGTTCTCAACCTCATGTCAGGAAATGTATATGTTCAGCTAACAATCAGAAGTATCACTTCAAAGGTCTTTTACAATATGAGAAGCAGCTGTCAGTGAAGAATGTGACTATGCCACTAAAAATGAAGAAGTGGTAGAGGCTTTTGCATGGGTAGAGAAGATTAAGGAACTAATACTATTTAAGGCAGGATAGTATGAAAAGGGATGTGATGTGACCAGGATGGGGATCTGCTGGTTATTTACCTTCCTACAGCACATTCCGCTATCACTGCATTCCCTCTGTGGTTGTGATATTGATTCCTGATAAAGGGTCCTGGTGATGCATGCTTAACTTCGTGCAAAGTTTTCCTGTGGATGTAGATGAGTTCATTGGGGCTGAATATTTTCATTTTCTTATAGCTGCAAGACTATTGGCCTTTGTGTGCTGAAAGTGAATTTTCACTTTCCACTTTTATTCCTTGAAATAAACACCCAAGATTCTGTTTTCCTTTGCTTATGCAATCAGCATGCTAGATATGATTATATATAAAATGAGGATAAAAATTCATTCATCTGTAATTATATGATCTCATTTAGCATCTAACTCTAGGACAAGAAATCAGTGATTAAATTTCCTTTCAAAGTCTTTGTCTATCAGCTGCAGAACAGGCTTAGTAATTACCTCTTAGTTATTGCGAGAACTGTGCCCTCAATATTACATTCCTAATTGTTTTTAGTTAAGAAAATATATTTTTATAGATCACTCAGCTGACTGTTTCAGGCTGGGTGTTTCTCACTGTTTTTAGTGTAGAAAGCAAGCTCTATATATTATGTTGAAAGAAATTCATATTGTCCTTCTGGTACGTACAATAGGATACATACAATGTGCTTACCTAAGTACACACTACATATTCTTTTTATATGAGAAAATTCAATCCAAAATGTTTTATAAATATTCACAGAACATCCCAACAGAGATCTATAGCGTGCCTGAAACTGCCAAGTGTTTCATCATCAAATTAAAATTAGTTTTATGTTATAAGTCTGGGTGAGATAAACCCATCCGTTGGGTGGAAGTGTCATGCTTATACTCCAGTCAATTGTGCAGGCAGAATCTGCATATTTTTAACCACTAACTCACAAGTCTCTTGTTGGGGAAATGTTATTCCATGCCTTGAGCTGAGTCAAACACAAGTTTGTGCTTAAATACAAAAGATTTAATGTACAATGCACTGGACAGTCTTTTCATGATAAGCTGTTCTACGTGGAGTCTGCAGTCTGCAGAGAGGAGCCATTCCTTATGCACACTTGCAGCAGCACCAATCCTGCGAACATCAGCCTGGCACTGGATCCATTCCCCATCCCAGCTCTGCTGCCCAGAGGTGGCCTCTGAGTACTGGTGTCCATGATTCATGGATTGTTGCAAGACAACACTGCAATATGCCTCCTCATTCCCAAGAGAAACTTCACTCCCATACAGGAAGCCTGCTGTCCTGTCATTCCTATGTCCAGCCCAGTTCGACCCCTTCTGCAGTTGGACCTTCTTGACCTCCATGCCGGGTCAAAAATTACGGGGGTTGAGAAGCTACTATTTGATTTTCCTCTTCACACTAGGTATGCACACAACTCTGGTAACTTGACCACATTTGCCAGATTTTCAGAGGATAAGCAAAATGGCAACTTTGTGTCAAAAGACTGCACCTTCAGCTGATAATGAGGGCTTCTTTGAAGCATGGGGACTCTAGAAGTGCAACCTGACAACCTTTGACAGAACTTTCTACTAAGGATCTCATAACATAGGCTTTTTTAATTTATTTTCCCTGCTGCATCTCTATTATCTGAGGCAATTGAATCATTTGTGTAGAGACTTTAAAACCCCCATCACTTTAAGCCAGGCTTTCTTCTGCTGTCTTCCTTTCAGACAAGTAAGTTCGGGAAGACCTTCACCAGCTGAACAGTCATACTTTGGATACTTTATGATTCATCAAAGTACATCTTGTTCTGCCACTGACACTAAGCTGTCTTAACTCCATCATTGGCATCATTTTGTTTCAAAGAGGTATTTGGTCATTATTAGCAGACAGAAGAAAATCCAGTCCATAGGGCATTGCTCCTTGGATTAGAACTAATCCTACCACCTGATGTGTTGATATATGTATCTGTCTATTTGTTTTACAAATCAGGATTTCTACTTTTGCATTTGAACAAACTGCAAGAAAGTGAATTAATCAGTTCTTTTGACTAGGTGCATGAAGTATGTTGATCTCTGGTGAGATCATTCAAAGCTTATGAAAGTTTTGGGGGTTTTTTTAATCGAATAAATGTTTCAGAATATATGTAAATTTTAACAAGTGATGTGTCTTACTGAAATGTAGTGTAGTCATCACTGAAGGACGTCACCTACTTTCACATCAGTGATTAATGGACTTAATAGTCCTGACTTCAATGCAGTTGTGTCAACAATCCAATTAACACATTATGGTCAAAAACAAGGTAACTGGAGGACCAGGAGTCGTGAGGTCATTGGTAATCTTTATCTCCCTTGACTTCAGCTGAGTACAAATGAAGTTGGTGGGGTTTTTTTAACATTTGGTGTTACATCAGCTGAAGTCTAAATCACTGTTTTAATCTTAATGATTGAAAAGCATTTTATAGAAAATATCATTAAATAAGAGTTGTGGAATTTTTGAAAAGAATATCAGTAGAAGATCTGTTTGTGAATACGGACTTAAAATAAGAAGTCTGTAATGTGCAGCAGAAAGAAAGCTTAACAAGAATAAGCTTGAAAACACACTAAGTTCTCTTTATGGAGTGATAGAGACAGGTATTCTATTAATACTATTAATTACACCAAAAAATTATATTCTTCAAATCCTTTCTATTTTTCATAGCTGGAGGGCATTTTTCATACTGTTGCAAAAACTGTCAGTATGTTTACCTGAATCATTCCACTTAGAAGGAAGGTTTGCTTCCTTGAAATTAATGCATTTGTTTCAGATTTATTTTCAAGATGATTAATTCAAATAAGCAAATTCTAGCTCTTTCTTTGCTTTTTTTTCTTTTTTTGCAACACTACTAATTTAAAATTACTTTCTTAAGTGCAGGTTAATGCAATTGAAAATGTTTGTCAGAAGTTTCAGTGTCTTTAAAATGAAATAAATGCTGGTGTGTTGATCTGTATACACAAATACATACTTACTGAGAAAACTACAATTTTGGTACACCAAAAAATCATAACTTGTCTCTAATACTGCACGAGTTGAGTTGTTAAAGGTGGGGAAATACACTTTTCCTTGTGCTAGCCAATAAAACAACAGCTGTAGCGACAAGGTTCCTCTGATCTTATACCACTGTGATAGCTTCTACAGGGATTATTTAGTGACATGGACCTAAAGGAAATATACTGGATGATCTCCATAACCTGAGTATTTTGCTATAAAACAGATAAACCCGCAAAATTAAGATGAATAGGTTGGTTCTAGTATCTATTTTGTAATAAGGCAAGCTCTGTAGTAGAATACTTGGACTATAGCTTTATCATATTTCAAGGGTAGCAGGTAAATTCACACTTCTGGAAAATTGGATGTAGCAAGTCCAATGTTTTATGAATTAAGACATTTTCAAAGGGGTGAGGAATAAGCAAGTTTTTTCAGACAGTATTTTTAAAAAATATGTCAATACTATATACATACATATATAGGTCTCTACAGATTTACAATAATAGAAGTATACATTTATAAATACATAGAGAGAGAACAAGAGATGGCAAGGACAGGCTACCATAGGAGTAAGATTCTTCCTACTCTCTCAGAAAAAAATATGCCAGCATTGTCTGTTTGGGGCTTTGATATCTTGAACTGGAGGGGTAAGGTATTTAAATACTATAAATTGTTAGTACTTTCCTGAAATCACTGTACAAGTAGAGGAGCAAAGGATGTGCTCCAATGGTTCTTCCACAACAGAGTATGAGGGAGTATGACGTCGTTCACATAATATGTGCAGAACAACAGTTAGGATGAGAAAAGGCTTATCAAGGTGTTCCTCAGCAAAATAAACACCTCCCAGTGCTCTGTCTATAATGCTTTGTCCAATGTGCTGACACCAGTATTGATAAACCAAAATTCCAGTCATTACATTCCCCTTCATTCCAAAGAAACCGAGTAAGAGGCTGGTGCTAGGTTTTGGGGTTTTTTTCTGTCATCTGTATGATTAGTATTTATTCTCTAACAGTTTGTTGGTTAACCGCTGCTGTGGTAACCAGTGCTGCAAAGGGAATACAAAATGTAGTTGATATCTGCTTCGTAAAATAGTGGCTTTAGAAAGATTTCTTACTAGGCTCTGTAACACAAATTTAGCTGAAATCCATGCAGGGAAGCTGGAGTGGGGAGGAATGTCTATTACAGTGAATTTTCTTCTTGGAAACCTCAAAAAAAGACTGAAGGGACTGAAAAAGTGCCCTCACCTCTCGAAGGTAACTGGAAATCAGACAGGAGAATGCTGCTAGGTACTAAGGAAGCCTGCAAATTGTCCTAAGTAAAAGATTTCAGAGTACAGGAATTTTTATCCTAAACTAAATTAGTTGCAATAGTTTTAACAGGTGAATTTTGTTTCCAAAGGTGCAGTGATTGTCTCCAGGACTTGAACCTATTAAGACTTAAGGTATGTTATTTATAATTTCCATAGTAAAACAACTCGATCTGAGTATGTTTTCTACTACTGTTTTTATTTATGTTGCAAGACAGTTAACACTGAAATTGTTTGTCTTATGTTTGCAAATGTTAGGAATCTTTTTTTTCTACATGGAAAAGGTGGGATGTACGTATATTTTATTCTTTTTGGTTGGCAAGTAGTTCATAGGTCATACATATCATCATTCTTAAGTAGATGAAACAGCTTTAAATAATTCATGTACTAATAAGTTTTGTTCTGTTTTGTGACTTCTATTTTTAAATCATGAAATCTGAAAAAGGATAAAAATACTATCTCTGCATGATTATATTAAACACTTCTTTACTGAGCCTTCATTTTGATGGATTGTGTATCAAAGGTCATGTTCCTGTAACTCATCTCATCATTATATGAGAATATAATCTTTCAATTTTTAATAAATTAATACACTAGATCCAACACTGCAACTGGGAAAATTAAAGGAAAGAAAAAAGAAAAGAAAAGAAAAGAAAAGAAAAGAAAAGAAAAGAAAAGAAAAGAAAAGAAAAGAAAAGAAAAGAAAAGAAAAGAAAAGAAAAGAAAAAAGAAGAAAAGAAAAAAGAAATTACAGTCTCAGGAATTAGTTAACAAATGAAAATGAGGCTATGTGGTGCTTAGTTGCCAACTGGGTTTAAAAAGCAACTGTTGTTTGGTGCCCTTCCTTCCTTCCTTCTTGCCACATTTTTCTACTTCTCCAGGCTGATTATGTAGTGCTAGAGAATAGTGAAGATTTTTAATATCCTTTGAATACTCTTGAATACAAGTTGGTACTTTTGCTGGGATCCAGTATGTTGCTGAATTATGCTGACTATGAGTTAATATTGAATTTTGTTTCACTCTGCACTGTAGCTTCAAAAAGTCTCCCACACCTGTAACGAGAGATTGTGATAGTACCATCACAATAATTTCTATTCTGAAAGTTCCCACTCTTTGTTCTAGCACCTTTCAACTTTCTTCTTTGTTTTGTTGCTATGCTACCTCTGTAATCACCCCTGTCACAAACCCACTGAAAGGTCTGAAAATTCATTACCAAAATTTAAAACAAGTCATCAGAACTGATATTATATTGTATCTGTGTTCTTTTCTCTCAGCTAGCTGTTTTTCCCCAACCTCTGTCTGTACTCTTGATTTAAATGGTAAATCCTTGGGTCAGTTAATGGTCCATACCATTTATACAGTATGATACAGCATGAAACTCCTGTTATGCTGCTCTCTTTTTCCATTAACACTACTAAAAAAATGATAAAAAATAGAGTAAGGGATTAATATCTCCCAAGAGATTACACAGAACAAGCCAAAGAGCAGTTCTCCACATCTCTCATTTCTTTCTTCTTTGAGACCTAGTCATAGTCATAAAATTGCCAAGCAAGACTAGCAAAATGCTAATACTGCAATTAGCAGTGTAATTCTCAAACCTGAGTGGGATTTCAGGCCATCACAGAGTCTAAGCTCCCAAGGTGTAGAGAAACAGCAGAGTTCTGTCACCAGAAATATCATAAAGCCTCTCATATGTGGAAATTGGATTCTGCTTCAATAAAACATCCTGAAAAAAGAAAGGGCAAAGTGTAGCCCCTTCATTTATTAATTTTGTTTTCACAATGGTGAAAATGCAACACAATGTGTAGGCTTATTGTGAGTGCCTTGCTTGTTTGATTTTGCCAGCCCCTATAGTAGCACATTATTAAGTGTTTGTTCTGTGGGATTATGCTTTTGAAAGTATTCTCCAGACTATCTTTACTGTCTCTCCAGTGTTACCTCAGTTCACTTCCAAAAATTGGACTGCAGTAATGGTAAAAATGAACAAGTAGAAAATGAAATTGATGTTAAATATTAAAGCTGTCTACTTAAATAGTGTTCTGGGGGGTTAAATATAATGGCATGTCCTTCTTGTGCAGATTCTTTATTTAAATGCCAGTTTTGATGAATGTCTGTGACTTCAAAAGTCGCAGCTAATATTCTTGCACTAAACCCACTGTCTTAGCAGAGTAAATACAAAATAAAGTTTCTTTTTTTTACTTTCGTAGAACAATATGCTATTATAACACAGTTTACACAGATATGTCTCTAAGTAATGTGAAGTAAACAGAAACTCTTAATGATTTTTTTCATTTTTTCAACTATTTTGTAGGACTTCATGGAATCATAGAATGGATGAGGATGGCAGACATCTCCTGGAGATAGTCTAGTTTAATGCTCTTGCTGAACGCAGAATCAGCTAGAGCTGGTTGCTCAGGACTGTGTACAGTCAGATTTTGTATGTCTCTTAGGACAACAACTCCACAATCTCCTGGAGTACCTAGTCCAGTGTTCAAACAATATCACAGTAAAAGTTGTTTTGTTATGTTCAGACAGAATTTCATTTATTTCAGGTTATGGTTGTCTCTTGTCTTGCCACTTGGCACTACTGCAAAGGTTTCCTTCACCTTCTTTAATCGCTCCTGGTATGCATTTATACACATTGATAAGATTCCCTGGAGCCTTTTTTCTCCATGCTGGAGAGTCCCAGCCACTGTCAGCCACTCCTCATGTAAGAGATGCTCCAGCCATTGTATTTGTGGCACAATGCTGAGGTTGCTCTAGGATGCCTGTGTCATTTGTATTGGAGAGGGCAGGGCTGTGCACAACCCTCTCGGTCTGTCTCACCAGATCTGAGCAGAGAGGAAGGACCAGATGCTTCAATCTGCAAGCAACACCTCTCCTAAGGCAGACCCTCTTCTTCGCTGCACAGAAACGTGCTGGAATATGGTCAGCTTGTATCCCAGGAACTCCAGGTCCTTCTCTGCAGATCTGGTTTCCAGCCAGGGAACGCTCACCATGCACTTGTGCTGGAAGTGTCGTTCCTCCCCAGATACAGGGGTTTGCATTTCCCTTTATTGAACTTTGTGACATTCCTGTTGACCCATTACTCCAGCCTGTTGATGCTCCTCTAAAAGGCAGTAGATCCATTTGATATATCAACCACTCCTTCCTGTTTTGTATCATCTTCAAATTATTGAAGGTGAGGACTTCTTGACTTCTTTATATGGTGATGGACCACCCCTGACCCTGGAGGAGGTGGTCCTTGAGAATCAAT
The DNA here is from genome assembly GCA_013400975.1 of Atrichornis clamosus. Lineage (NCBI taxonomy): Eukaryota > Metazoa > Chordata > Aves > Passeriformes > Menuridae > Atrichornis > Atrichornis clamosus. The sequence continues at coordinate 63,228 of WBMZ01009041.1, forward strand.
CAGCTTTTCGCAAAAAAAGTCAGGAAAAAAGAGATAGTGAACACAAGTGGGTCTGCTAAAAGAACTCTTCAGAAGATCATAAGAAAAGAAGTTTCTAAATAATAAATTATTTGCTTTTACTGTTCACAATAATCTAAGTTTCATTTATGAGTTCTCCTGATCCAAAGCTCTGCCATGGATTCTGGGTTAAAAATTACTGGGAAGCAGTGGATATTATCAGTGTTGAGCCTTTCCTTTTCTGAAAAATTATAATGTATTGAGTAGCCAAGGTATAACCTCTTTTTAGCATCCGGGTTATGAGCAGAAAATTTGAGTCCTATGCTACATGAGTTAGTTTTTCTAGAAATCCCAGACACTATACACACAAATACAATCACAGATAGTTTGCTCTTTTTCTTCCCCACTTCCCCACTTTGTGCTGATTCTTAATTATTTCCATATAAATCCTGTTGAATTCTCATCACATTGTTTCTCTTTGTTGCTTAATATTTCTTCATCAAGATTTGAGATTTCTCTATAGACCTCTGTCAGAGACTGAAATAGTTCACACCTTAAACATTGTTATAAAGTTTTGCTTATTAGAGCAAAACTATATAAAAAAGCCAACGAAACCCACCCCTCCCTGAAGATGCGTGACTGGAACTTTGGGCTGAGAGTTAAACTGCTGAGATTAGAGAAAGGGAAACCTATTCTTCAGTCATCTCAGGACTGGCGAGAACGAAACAAGGCTGGAGGAAAAGAATGAAAGCCAAACCCAGCAGCTGTGCTAGGAATTATGCCTGGCTTGGTTCGGGGTGGGGGAGGCCATAGCCCACAGACCCGTTTGCTGGGAGCAGGTTTGCACAGATTTCCCCCCCAGCTGAGGTGGGGGGAGCAGGTTTGGGTGTGTGGTAACCTCTGCTCAAGGGCAGTGAACCCTTCCTCCCTTGTGCAAACTGGCTGTGGGACCCCCGGCCCCAGGAAGGCCACAACCACGGGACATTCACATGAGAAGCAGCTGAGGGGGTGTCTTAATCCATCGCAGACCCCCTGAAGCGCTCCCCAGGCTGCCGCTCGGGGCCTTGCACTACCAGACTGCAGATGATGCAAAGTGATGCAGCAGATCCAAAGTCAGCTGCCAGAGACAATGGCAAACTTGCCCCCACCCTGGGGGACATGGCTGGACATTGCCACCTGGCCTGAGCGCGTATTAACCCATCGGAGTCTGTGCTTTGGGGGGGACCCTCACCACCAAGACCTGATGGAGAGGATCAGCGGGACATTGTTGGGATCCATGGAGTGGTGATATTTTCTCTGTCTCTGTAACTCTCTTTCTGTCCCCCCCACCTCTTTCTATGTCTTTCACTCTGTTTCTCTCTCTCCTGTCTCTTTCTCTCTTTTACTGTCAAATAAAACCCATACTATTGACTTAAGCATATGGTCTTGTTTGCACATTAATTTGGGTAGAGGCATCTTCTTCTCTAAAATCTTAAGAATCTGATCATAACAACCTCACCTCCTCATTTATTCCTGCTGGATTTTGTGTTGTTATCTTCTTGCTCTGTTGATTTTCATGGTGGATCTGGCCTATGAAACAGATTGTCAGATGTCATGATTTAATCATGTCTGGTAACTAAGCTCCAGACAGCCACTCCCTCACTCTCTCCCAGTGGGTAAAAGCAAGGAAACTTGTGGGTTAAGAGAAAGACAATTCAATAGGTAAAGCAAAGCAAAACAAGGAAATCATTCATCATTTCCGGTCCACAGGCAACTGGTCAGCCATCTCCAGGAAAGCAGAGTTCCATCACGCCTAACATCATGCCATGTGCTATGGGATCTCTGTTGGGTTAGTTGGGTTCAGCTGTCCCAGCTGTGTCACCTCCCAGCTCTTTGTGCACCCCTCAACCTCCTCACTGGTGGGGTGGGTGAGGAGCAGCAAAGACCTTGGCTCAGCAGTAACAAAAATACCCCAGTGGTAGCAATACTGTTTCTAGAAAAAATCCAAACATAGTCCCATACTATTTACCTGGAAGAAAACTGCCCCTATCTCAGCCAAAACCAGCAAAATAGGGGATCAAACATGGGGTTTTTTTCACTTTTTTTCCCACTCTATCTTCAGAGCTAAGTTATTTATAGGAGATCATGCCAAACCACCTGTTGTCACATACTCAAATTTTCATCCTTCAAATCTGTTGACACCTTTCACCCAGGATTTGCCTAGTGCACAGTTTGACCCATATTGTCCCTTTCTCTTCCCATGTTTATCCTTCCACTCCAGTGAAAGGTAGCATTCTTGTGGGGTACCCTGAACTAACAGGTGATCTGCATTTGCTAGCACAGATGTGTGGATTTGGGTTAGCATATTTGCAGGAATTTTGCCTGTTGCTCCATCCACTGGTATTTAGAGAAGTACCTGCCCTAATTGGGTTAGGTACTGTTCCTGCCTACTTTTTCTACTCTAGATTGCTCTAATTTTAAGCAGTTTTCTTTTTCTTCTGACACCAAGGCCAGCCAGAGAATAAGGTTTCTAACACAATTTTAATTATTAGAAAGCAGGACTTCTTTATTGCAGCACTGGTCACACCCAGAGGATTTTCCTCTAATCAAATGTGTGTCATGAAACTTCAGGACAGGGTATTCATTCCATCATAGCACATTTATTTCAACGTACTTCCTAGCTAATACATAAACATCCCTTTTCCTAGAATGGATTTTCATACCTCTGCCCCTTACTGGAAGTCCTTTCATGGTCTAAGAGGGTCGTCTAAAGGGATCTCTGGTGGTTGCATTCACTGAGAGACCCCAAAGTTATAAGTGGCCTTGCCTTGAATATCTCTTAGGGCATGCACTGTAGTTTCTTGTTACATCATTTTGCCATAAAAACCACTTAGGTTCCTCATTACCTGTTTATCCACATTTAGCATCCAGTGTGTCTACTTTTTACATTCTTTTATCTCATTTGCTTGTTAGTCTGTAAGCTCAATTTTGCAACTTCAAGGGAACTGAAAATTTCTATTAAGGGAAAAATCCCAGAACAAAACAGTTTTCTGTCACTTCAGAGAAGTGGTTGGTCAAGATCAGGGATCAGTTCTCATCTTAACTATTTCAGCCCATTTTCCCTTATTGACTCAGGAATGTCCCCTGTCTATGCTATTATCAAATTCTAGTTTCTGAGGATCTCAACCTTTATCCAGCAGATTTTTTCCTTGATTTTATTGCCTTCTGGCTTTGTCACTTACATTAAAGATCAAAGTTGGTCATACAGTACTGATGCATCCAAATCTGAAATCTGGGTTTATTTCTCTTTTGACACTGTAAGATGCAAAAATATCACACAGTTTTAGGTAAGTATTTGGTGTATTTAACTTTGACCTTATGGTCAGACTATGGTCTGACATACTCTGAGAATTTTATGACAACAATTGAATGAAATTTTTCCAATGCATTTCTGGAAGATACTCATAAAAGCTTTACTCTTTGTGTATACTCCTTTATGTGTCTGTGATACTACATTTCTGGGGAAAACTTTCTTGCTGCGCCATCAGAGGTATTACTATGGAAACAACAAAGAAAAAGCACCTTTTCCCTTGTATTTTGAGTTCCGTAGTTGATTTATTCTGAGAGATATTATTGTGTTCCTTCCTCAATCTCAGTAAAATTCAGTTCTGCATTTGGTTATGGAGGTCCATGTATCAGTCAGTGACTGATCTGTCTGCACTGGATTATATTAAAAAAATCCATCAGCAACTCACTGCAATATATGCAGTTGATTTTCAAAGTATGTTCAACTAATCTTTAACATTTCCTGTGTTCATCTTACCCAGTGTATCATGAAAGATAATACTGCTCCTCACACAGCTTCCCCTCAAGGCCCTGCATCATACCCATTGCCCTCCTTTGGACTCTCTAAGAGCTTACTGTGTTTTTTTTATTGTGGCACCCAGACCTGCCCCCAGCACTCGAGGTGAGGCCGCCCCAGTGCAGAGCAGAGCGGGACAATCCCCTCCCTTGCCCACTGGCGATGCTGTGCCTGATGCACCCCAGGACACGGGTGGCCCTCCTGGCTGCCAGGGCACTGCTGACTCGTGTTCAGCTTGCCACCAACCAGGAGCCCCTGGTTCCTTTCCATAGGACTGCTTTCCAGGATGTCATTCCTCAGTGTGAACATACATCTATGATCACCCTGTCTCACGTGCAGAGTCTGGTGCTCGCCGTTTTTGAATTTCATAAGGTTGGTGATTGCCCAGCCCTCTAATTTGTCCAGGTCGCTCTGCAGGGCCTCCCTGCCTTGGGGAGAGTCAGCAGCATCTCCCAGCTTTGTAGCATCTGCAACTCACTGTGGGCCATACTGGCTGTGACCAGTGACTGCATTGTCTTTCAGTTGTTTTTCAATATCTCCAAGAATAATCTTCTCCATTACTTTACCAAGTAGTGAAGTGAGACTGACAGGCCTGCAGTTTCTGGGGTCACCCTTCTTGCCCTTTTTGAAAATTGGAACAATGTTCATCAGCTTCCAGCCAGCTGGGACTTTTCCAGTTTCCCAAGACCATTCAAAAATACTCAGGAGAGGCTTTGTGATGACATCACCCAGCCCTATTAGTATTTTTGAATGGCTTTTCTCCCTACATTGGTGAGCAGCATCTTTGTATTCCTCCCACATTACCTGACCTTACTTCCACATATATTTTCCTCTTTTTGCCTTATCTCCAAAAGAAGATCCCTGCTCAACCAAGCTGGCCTTTTGTCCTGCTTGCTTGGCTTCTGACATTTTGGAATTGCCTGTTCCTGTGCCCTTAGGAGGTGGTGCTTAAGGAGTGACCAGTATTGATGGACCCCAGCGAATTCAAAAGCATTTTTCCAGGGGACATTGCTCATTAGTTCCTTGAGCAGAAGTGATTCTGTGATTCTGTGAATTACTAAAAGGTATTTATAAATGGTAGCTAATTTTTTCACGAAATCTTAAAACTGTACAGAGGCAGAGTGCTAGATAATTATTACAACCACCTTGTGATATGCTACCTGAGATCTTGGCTTGTTTGTATGCCTTTTTGCTATTGGTATGAGTTTGCATTGCATCACCCACTTACATGTTACATTTTTCTATTAAAGTTACTGTGCAAAATGGTACTCAGCAAAGCTCTCATGGAACAACTAACTATAATTGTACTGAAACCTTTCCATGACCTTTCTCAGATAAGATTCTGTTCAGTTCGGAAGAAGATACTAATTTTGAAATTCATATGAGAAAGGACGTACAAGTCTATGTCTGAAAAGCTGCAATTTTTAAGAAAGATAAACACTATTTATTATTCCTGACAGTTTTAATGGGTCAGTAAGTGCAACAGAGCCGCATATACTGAGGAAAAGCAAGTTGCCTGGAACATGAGCTTCTCAGTCTCCATCTCGTTTACTAAGTGATATTTATGGCTTTCTATTCCTTTATAATGTAGTCATTGATTAGCTACTCATGTTTTCTTATCCTAAGTCATGGTTGAGTATATTTCAATAAAAATTTAAGAATATCTGTGTTTTCCAGGTCCATTTCAAGCATTCTGAGTGTGGTGCCATGAGAGATGCTGTTGTCCATGACAGGTCGGGATTATTATGATCAAGTGCTCTATTGTGACTTCACCGAGTGGCTAAGAGATTTGTGTGGTAAAGAGGAAGTATTGGACTTCTAAAATCAGTAAAAAGGTAAGTCTATTGAAATAGGGTTTTTTTATGGACAGTTTTCAGGCTCGTTTCAATTGCAAGTCCTATCTACCCCACCCCCTAAAACCCAAAAATCTCTATTTTACAACTGCAAATGCAAATGACTATAGCCGTTTCAGTTCTGAGAAGCTCTTTATTTTGTGCAGTAAGTTTTTTGTCTTTACAGAAAGCATGTTTTTGACAAAAGGAGATTATTTCCTTGCTTTGTGATAGCAAGAAGAATGTCTTCACTCAGTAGCACATAACTACTGTGAGAGCAATGAAAAAAATGTAAATAATTAGGTTAACAGTTAACTTTAGTGGCAGCTATGTTAGTTATTATATTAAAAGTTTATTACCTGTATGAATTTCAGAACTGATTGCCTGCTTATTTTCAAGGTTATTTTACCATAATATTTTGTTTTGTTATTAGATACTGAGAATTCTCTTTAATGTCTGACTCCTGTTTAAACAATCCATCTCATTTCTTAGAGCAATCTGTAGAAACCAATTGACCTAACATAAAGCATTGTGGTAGGGACACATTAAAACATTACCAAAAGTCTGTCTGTCTTGTTTGATTTTGATACATTTCACAAGAGAGGGAGAAGAGCAGGAACAGATTTGGTTTGTTTCTTTTTTTCTGTATGTTGCTGTAGCTTTTATCTTTTCAAGTCAAAATCTTAAAAACCATGCAGGAACAAGGTACTCTGGTAAAATCTAAACTTACAAATCAAGATGGCTTGCTGAGCTGTGACTCTACCAGCTTATGGATGATTTTTTTGCTTTTTCTTATTAAAGAATAAGGAGTGATATTTTATTTACCAAAACTATTCAAAGCTGTCCTGGAGTATGTCTAGGGCAGCAGTAGATACTGGTGAACAAATTCCAAGCCTATGCCAATGTGAATTGTACCATACAAATACATAGTTTGGCTCAGGAAACATAAGAGCAATGTCTGGGTGACACTGTACCTTGTGATCTGGACTGTACAACTTCCAGAAACGAACTCATGGGTAAAAGACAGCCCAGACAGAAGTACAAAAAAATTGTCTTCACATTCATTTCTCCAGAATTCTTGGTTTGGAGTACACTCAGATAGATGCAGGTCAGCTGTATCAGTACCTATTTCACAGTTGCACCACCATAGTACTCTGTTTTCAAATAAAATATTTGCAACAGAATTATTTTTGTAACGTTTGGGGAAAAAAACCTAAGGGAAAAAAAAGGGGGGAAAAACCAGTGAAAACAGTGAACCAATGACTGAAATAAGATGACTAACAATTTCACGAACACAGAGTAGGAACTCATCTTTGAGATACACAATTGGAGAATTTTAATGCTGATATTTAGTGAGAAAAAAAGAAAAGAAATGTATTCAAAATAACATTTTATATTGAATTGTGTTTCTAGTTTCACATTATTTTCCTAGAGAAACCTACAGCCTTATGAAGTATTCTTCTCATGTGTCTGTATTTCTCATGGTAGCTTTATTCTTATATTAGTGGGGAGTTGGAGTCACTGTTGCATTAGGATTATTTATGCTTCACTAGTATTTATCTCGTTAAGATTCAGATTTTTATCTGTTTTTAAAATAAATTGTTTGTAGTATTTAATTGAAAGGTTAGCTGTTAAATAGAAGTCACCAGTGATGACACTGTCAATCATAGTTCAAAGCTTTAGGACTGTGTAATATGTGGAACACAAGAAGCAAAAGGAACATGAAACTCTTATTTTGCCTTTCAGAAAGTATTTCTTTTTCTTTCTGCTGTTCCTCATCTTTACTAGTCTTTTGTAGTCTGTACTATAAAATTTAAGTATACTTAAAACTATTGTTACATTTGTTGTCTCAATAAGGGCTCAAATTTTTGACCTTTTCATCAAAGGATAAACTGTTTCCAGATTCCCATGATACTCTCCTGGCTGACTAAATGGGCAGAAAATTAGGAGCTCTACAAACAGCCTGTGGGTGAAATCCTTTCTCAAAAGTCATAAATTGTATTACCGATGAACTTAGAAAAAAACTCCCAAAAAGCAGTGGGAAAATTACCTGCCAAATCAATAAATATCTTCTTATTTCCCTCTCAAATTTTGCATGGTGGCACTATGGCATGGGCCACTTGGTAGGACAACCCTAGGCATCTAATGAACAGCTCAGACATTTTTGTAAGACTCTTTTCAGTGCATGGAAGCTTAGAGCAACTCCTCAAGTGGTAAAAATAAGGCAATATGTTTTACATGGTTACTGTTTTGTGGGACTTGTTGCAGGGAAAACTTGCTTTCTGGTGGGTTTTTTTTTTTTTTTTTTTCTTTTTCTTTTTTACTTCTCATAAATAGGAGTATTGCTAGTGTATGAGAAGTAAAGTCTTTCAATGCTGGTTTTAGCCTCTTACAATTATAAAGTTATTAGAACAAGTCTATCCCAGACTATCTTCCTCTGTTTTAAACAAATAGTGTTTGTCCTTTAAGTTTCTGCATAAGAGAAATTTAAATGTAATACAAATTTACATGGAAAACTCAGAATATTTCCATGAGTATTAACAAAAAATGAGAATGTTCCTAGAGTTGGTGGATTCATATCATGAAAGCTTTGCATTTGCCATTCACAACAAAGTTGAATGTGGTATGCAAACTAGCAAACTATATTGTGGTTTCTGAAAATCTTGGGGGCAACTGTATGTTTTAGATCTGGAGGCTTTGAGTGACTGATAATGTCTTTCCTTCAGGGCTGTTATGGATATGCAATAGACTGATAGCTCCAAGTTAATCTAAAGTTGTTTGCAGTAGTCCACTTAAAAAATGACGTGAGAATTGAGCATATCTGGGAGTTGAGGGATAAACTGATCAAGTTTTTGACTGCTTCTGTGATTTACTGAGGACATTTTGAACCTGACAGACTCAGTCCTGTTACTACAACTTTGCTTCTCTTTGAGTTTTCTTCATCCCATTTCTTCCTTATTTTTAAATAAGATATTTTTAATGACTCTCTTAAGTAACTTGGGATTTTAAAATTTAATTTAGAGGTTATTCTCTTTTTGGAATAAAAGTCTCCTAAATCATGTAAGTACTTGAAAAGGTTCATTTCTATCAGAGATATTCTGTGATTTGTGGTGGAAAAAGGTACTTAAAATATTAAGCCTTAAGGATTAGAAGTCAAATAAAATGACCCTTAAATCCTTTGGATTTTTTATTTTTACTTCTCATTATATTGTTAGTCACATCTTTAGATTTTTTAATCCTAAGCTATATAATGCTAAACACTTTCTGAAAGAAAACTAATTTCTACAAATCTTTTTTCCTTTCTATTTGAAGTCAGATGACTAATTTTTCTAGAATTATAATTTTTTAAAATTCATAAAAGGAAAATCTGTTTGTGTAGTTAAATCAGGGGAAGAGTATCCACTAGACTTCTGAGAAAAAGAAAGTGTTGCTTTTCCTGTGTAATTACTATGAGAATTCAACTTACACTGTACTGATCCTTCAATTAGTATATTGTCTCACTGGAAAATGGAGGGTGATTTCTTCCTCTTCTGTTTTGTTTCCTCTTCTGCTCTTCTTTTCCATTTCAGTCCTTTTTCTGCATCTGATAGCTTATGATGTAAGCAAATTGTGCTGGCAGTGATCCTCTGTGGCATCCTGGCTGGGAATAAGTGAGCATGCTGTCATGGAAGGAGGTGAAAAGGGGCAGGAAGAGGAATAACAGGAAGAGAAAGCTAACTTAATGCCTTACATTAAGTCATTAAATGACAATGGAAAACTGGAAGGCTGAGGAAGGACTCCACCATATGAGGAAAGAAAGTATTGACCAAATAAGAAAACAGTCCCTGTCTACCCACTGTGGAATGCGGACGGAAAGGTCAGGAGTCATCTCTGAATGTGGCCCATGGAGACTGTCTCTTTAAACCAGTTGCCCCTGACTGTTGTGCAGTGTGGGCCCTGAGGGTGTGCAGCAGTCAGGCTAAGGGTGCAGCTCTAACCCAGCCTTCCTGAGAGTTAGACAGGTAGATCAGACCTGCTCTTATCTGCACTTTTCGGAGTGAGGTCAGACAAACATAAATTTCATACAGCTTGATCAGCTTCATTTGCTAACGTGAAAAGGGATGGATGAGGTAGTGCTTGCTTTAAACAGAATGGTGCTTAATGGAACTCTCCATTTCTCTGCTTTGCATTACAGGTGGCCAGCCCCACTGGTTCTTTACTGTCCTTAGACTACTTAAATACAATTTTACACAACGGGCAGTATCAGCCCAGAATGCGTCAATATACAGAGCTTTTACCTCTGAAAACTCACTGCCATACACATTTGTAGAAATCTCATAATACTGTTCCTCAAATTTATGTTTCAGTTAAAAACAAAGTCACTTCTTCAGAACTTTATTTCTCTTACTCAGCTTTTATCTCTCAGGTTTTATCCTTCTATTCATCATTTTATCACCTCATCAATCAATAAATTTCAATTGTCTAGCAATTTCAGCAGGCCAGCAACAAAAATCAAATGTACCAAACACCACCATACTCCCTAATAAAAAAAAATTAGCTCCCTGGGAAAGTTACAAAAATTGTTTCATTACAGAGGATCTTACAAAAAGATGAGGCAAAGACAAGACAAATATGGAGTATCACTTAGGGAGATCCTGAGTGTGTCAACACAAATATCCTGTTGCTGATTAGAGAAGCTAAACCCACATAACACTGTGACTTCTTAAAAAAAGTCATCCCTGTCACAAATCAAGGTACAGCTGAAAAGCAGAATATATCCAATTTGGATCAGGTTAACAATCAAACACCTGAATCTTAGCCATCTTTAAATATTTTTCAAGTATTTTTAAAATCTGTAAACCCTTTTGAATCACTTCACAGAAATAGATGAATTGAAAATAAAAGAAAAAAAGAAGAAACAAATGATGGATCCCTGTGTCAAGAGAAGTACCAAGTTATTTGAGTAATTCCTTCTAGTTCCCAACCCTTTGCTATGTAACATGTGGGTACATAAGATTTGTTATAAAGGTCTCTTCTTATCCCTTCTTTTCCCGGAGTATCCTATTGGGTTAGACTTCTACCCTACCATAGCTACATTTAATAAAGGGTCCACTCTTTTTCACTGACATTTCTGTACATAACAATGTATAGACAATGTACTGTGAAATTCAAATGGCACTTTGAAATTTTTGTCTTTACAATTCCATTATTTTATCGTTCAAATTGTATAAAAGTTTGCTTTTCTACTCTTATTGGCTGATCTGTTATGGCACTGTAAAGAAGACATGTATTTGCACACATCTGAGATTGCAAGAGCATCATCCTATGATGAGATGGGAATAAACAAGGGACTATCTCAGTGTGATGTGGCTTGATGGTGCTATTCTCGTTGGGGAAAGTTCAATACAGATTGTCAAAGAAAACATTCTTGGCAGTCAGTGTACATTGAAATATAAAGCTCCTAAACTAAATGGGCACACTCATGGTCTGTCATATAAATAGTACATATTTTAAGAACTCTGTAACTGAACATTGGAAATTATACATTTTAGCAGCTTCAGATGAGCTGTCCAAGTCAGTTGAATAATACCTACCCTTTCGTCCTATAAAAAGGCAGGAGGTAGAATGGCAATCTTCTAATATATGGTCATACACTAAAATGACCTTTAAAATGTTCTTTGCAATCTCTGTAGCTTGACAAGTAAAATTTCATATATCTTGTAGCAAATTCTGTGTTCTAGGGGTTTGTGACAGAAAATTTCCTGAAAAAAGCTGAAACAAAAATAATAATAATAATAATAATGCTATTATTAATTTTGCAATGCAAAATTTTTGATTGAAACCTATTAATTTAGGAAAATATATATTTTATTAACATTCTTAAACATCCCTCTTAATTGTGAACGTTGAGATCAAGGCTATGAGACATTGTAAGTTGCTAATACATAAGATATTATGTATGAAAGACATTGAACAATTCAACTGATGTTTCCAGAAACTTCAGGCTTGTTAGTTGACATCTGACACTGTTAGTATACTTGACAATTACTTTACTTCATGGGTTGCTGTAATTAAGTTGGAAGGACTGATTAGCAACAAACTACAATGAGATAGTGCTAGTCATCATATCAAGTAGCCATTCATCATGAACAGTAACATGTGTCTAGTATCAGTAGAGTTCAGTTATAGGTTCCTCTCTTTAATGAGGTAGGTTCAAAGAATGAAAGATCAAAGAAGTATTTTGAGAATACTCCTTTATTGCTGTAGAGCTAGCTTAAAATGTAACTGAAACTAAATATGCATTTTACATGATATATATGTGTATTTCGTATATTTATATGGACATCTTTATACATTATTCCTGTAAGAACAAAACCACATTCAAAAGCATGCATGACAGTGTTAGAAATTATGTCTACAGGCTACGTATATATATATGTGTGTTTATATTTACAGAAGATAGATTTCGTTAAGCGATGACATGAATTTTGAACTTCCTCTGTCACCTTTTTTGTGTTGCAATTCTATCAGGGTAATAGCCATGTTTGCAGTTGAAATACAAAGTAATGCTTCATTGTAACTAGTTCTGTCAAATTAGACCATTAATCTTACTCTTACTTTCCTGTGGTAGGTTTTCCTCCAGCAAAGCAAATGAGCGTGTTGAATTTCTCTTTGTATTTGGGAATGTATTCTGCTCTCTGATTCTGTTAGTTCCGCTGATGCTTCACATAGTGGAGAAGCACCTCTGGAGTTTCTCCAAAAGTGGAAGTTGCTTCAAAGTTAACCTACAGCATCCTGTGGGTTGGTCTGGTCTGGATGACTGATGTCCACCCAGGCACTCTCTAACTCCACCTCCTCAACAAGACAGAGCAGGAAAACAAAGTACAAAAATTCATAGGTTGATACAAACACAAGGAGATCACTTACCAGTTACAGTCATGGGCAAAACAGATTTGATTTGGGAAAGACTGGTTTAATTTATTGACAATTTAAAATAGAGTACAATAGTGATAAACAAAGACAAAACTAAAATCCTCATCCGTCTCTCTTCATTACCACCACCAGCACCAGCACCACCACTATCACCACCTTCCCAGGCTCAGCTTCACTCCTTCATTCCCAACCCTTCTGCCTCCTCTCTGAGTGGTGCAGCCAGATGGGAAATGGAGAGTAATCCATAACACCTTATCTCTGTCAGCCCTTTCTCTTTGCATTGTTTGCCTGCTTCAGCATGGGATGTCCTCCCCACAGAATGCAGTCCTTTAAGAACTGCTCCAGTGTGACTCCTCTCCACAGAGTACAGTCCTTCAGGAATTGAGTGCTCCAGCAAGGACTCCCCATAACTTCTGTCAGAAGCCCTGCTCCTGCCCCAGACTCCTCTCCACAGGCTGCAGCTCCTGCCAGGAACGTTCTCCAGCGTGAGCTTTCTACACAGCCTCTTTCAGGCATACACCTCCTTTGGCACGGGGTCCTCCCTGGGCTGTAGGTGGATTTCTGCACCACTGCGGACCTCCATGGTCTGCAGGGGAACAACCTGCATCTTCATTGTCTCTTTAGAGGCTGTCAGGGAATTTCTTTGGCACCTGGAGCATCTCCTCCCCCTCATTCCCTGAACTTGCAGCTTACAGGACTCTCACATTTTCTCACTCCTGTCTATCATGACTTGTGTGCAGGATTAGTTTTACCCTTTCCTAGCTGTGTTACCACAGAGGCAACACCATCAGCATGGCCAGTGGGTTCAGCAATGACCAGGGATGGGTCCACTCTGCAGTCTACTGGAACAGGTAGTGTGTGCGTGGGCAGCCTTGCTTTCTGCTCACAGAGGCTACCCCTGAAGCTCCCCAGCCATCAAAACCTTGCCACTAGAATGAAAGTTTTACTGTGCTGTAATGTAACACAGACCATAATCATCCTTGACTATTTAAAGCTTTAGGAAGAAAGAAGAAAACAGTACAGATGATGAATTTTTAATCCATTAGGAACACCAGAGAATAAGAAATTCCATTTCTGAAGCTAACAGGACCTGCCCCTGAAGGCGAGGGTAACTCAGGTTCTTGTTAATAGCTCCCTTGCAGTGGATTAGGATGTCCCAATACCTCCCCAGGGGAATTTGACACCTGAGCCAGTTGTCTAAGGGAGGATGCTGGCGTGATAAAAACACTGCAGTGCCTCAGCAGGGTCTGCTTCTCATCAGCCTTCTCCCTTATCTGGATCAAAACCCAGCTTGTGGCCTCTGATGGTGGGTGTTCACCCCCTCTGTATGACGTGGATCAGAGGCTTCACCACCACACAAAAAAACTCTCCTCCTCCCCTTTTTTTGGGGGCAGGGGATGCAAACCTGGCCTCAGCAAAGGCACCCGCTGCTTCTGCTCATGGCTGATTGTTTGAGACATTAATCATTAGAGTTTCAGTCTCTCACAAAAACATATGTAGGATAAAAATTATATCATTTGTATAATTTTATGCAGAACACTAGTTGACTTGCATTTTGAAAGAATAAGGCAACTTATTTGACACTGTAGATAATACATTTAGAAGCTTTCAGGTATCTTAGTAATAGAGGGTACTGATATCACTAACTCCTTAAATGAAAATAAATTATAGAAATATCCACTCAGAGAAAAGAGAAACACTGGAGTTAGCATTCCTTAGTTATAAATTTTCAAAAAAAATTAGGAACACCCTGGGTTCAAAAATCATTGAACTCATACAGATTTTTCACTGATTGGGTGTTTGGTCTTAAGTCTGTAAAAATTTTTTTTTTTGCTTATTGATATATGTGCATTACTATCTGTAAGTAGTTTATTTTTTAATCTCAAGCCTGAGATGTTTCCTGTTTCTATACCATCTTTTAACATGACTCTCAGATATCATGATGTGTAAGTCTTGAGATTTTTAGCCTGGGTTTTATTAGAATGACACTTCAAAATGAAAACTTAAATGTTTGTTGTCTCTTTTATGGTGTTCATATGAGGTACTCATACTGTTAATCTGTTTGGATTTGTGCAATAACCAACTGGATTTCCTATTTCTCTCCTTTATTTTCAGTAAAGAATAATTACAACTGTTGAAGGTTCCTCCATTTAGCACAGAAATTGTAGGATCTTGATCCCCTGTTAAAATATTACAGGGAGTGACAGCAAAAACTATTGTAAGAAAGTGGTAGGAATGTTTCAATTTTTACATCTTAACACGAAAAAGCAGATCACATATCATTCTGTTAGCCTGATTTCTAGGGCCCTCTTCATTTGTTTTGTATTTAGTCAAATAGTCATACCTTTTCTGATATCATAATTATATAAAATATGAAGATTATTTAAGCTAATTGATTATACTTTGCAACTGAAATTGTCTAAGAACATTCAATACCCAGATTTTACATCTCAGCTGAGAAGTGGTCACGTCTTAAGTTAAGCTAAGTCTATAGTAATGTGAATGTAACACAGGAAGAGACATTTCCAACTCATAACTTATTCAAAAAAGAATGATTTGTGAAGAACAGTTCAGTGTCAATCTCTTCTCACGAGTAAGAATTGATAGAACTAGAAGAAACAGCTTCAGATTTTGCCAGGTGAAGTTTAGATTGGATACTAGGAAAAAATTTCTTCTCCAAAAGGGTTGTCAATCATAGGAACAGGCCATCCAGGAAAGTGGTTAAGTCACCATACCTGGAAGTATCTAGATGTCATATAAATGTGGCACTTAGGGACATGGTTTAGTCAGGGATTTGGCAGTCCTGGGTTAACAACTGGACTCAAAGGTTTTTTCCAATCTAAACCTTAAGATGTCATCTATATTTCAGAAAGGTCATGGTCCCAGACATGGTCCCACACAGCATCTTTTTGGAGAGACATGGATTTGAAGGGTGCACTATTCATGGATAAGGACACAGACAGAGGGTTGTAGTTAATGGCTCTATGTCCAGGTGGAGGCTGGTGACAAGTCCTGTTTCTCAGGGCTCTCTGTCTTGGGGCCAGTGCTCTTCAGTATTTTCGTCAATGGCACAGACAGTGGTATTGAGTGCAGCCTCAGCAAGTTTGCAGAAGGCATGAGTGGTGCAGTGAACACAAGAGAAGGAAGTCATGCCATCCAGAGCAACCTGGACAAGCTTGAAAAGTGAGTCCGTGAGAACTTCATGAAGTTAAACAAGTCCAAGTGCAAGGTTCTGTACCTGGGTTGGGGCAATCCCAAGCATGAACACAGACTGGGAGATGAATCTATTGAGAGCAGTCCTGTGGAGAACGACTTGGGTGTTATGGTGAATAAAAAGATGGACATGACTCGGCAATGTACACTTGCTGCCCAAAAAACCAATTGTATCCAGGGTTACAACAGAAGGAATGAGACCAGCAGGTTGAGGGAGGGGATTCTGCCCCTCTAATCTGCCCTCATGAGACTCACCTGGAACACAGCATCCAGTTCTGGGGTTCCCAACACAGGAAATACCTGGACGTGTTAGAGTTGTCCCAGAGGAGGGCCACAAAGATGATCAAAGGCCTGGAGCACCTCTCCTGCAAAGACAGGCTGAGAGAACTGTGAGGGTGATGAGGCACTGGAACAGGTTGCCCAGAGAAGTTGTGGGTGTCCCATCCCTGAAAGTGTTTAAAGCTATTTGGATGGGGCCCTGAGCAATATCATCTAGTGGGTGGCATTCCTGCCCATGGTGGAATGGTTGGAATTATATGATTTTTAAGAGCCCTTCCAAAAGAAACCATTCTATGATTTTAAATGATTTTATGATTCTATAGGTATTTTTTTTTTGTACAGTGGGACAACTGATAAAGAAATACGTTACTTTTAACCTCCCAAAATGTAAGATTTGTTGTCTTTAGAGGAAAAGGCAGATGGGTTATATCAGTTCCAGTTTGAGGTTGCTTATTATGCTTCATCTTAGTATTAGCATAATTTCCTCTAGCTTTCTTTGATCTTTCTTTATTTGCCTCAGGTTATTTCAAGAGTTATGCATGAAATGCTTCAGTCCACTGGAAAAACAGTGTTGTGAATTTTTGCTGCCACATAGATTTTCTTAGAACTGAAACTGTACTGCAGTGTTTAAGACAAGAGACACAGCCCATGCTCTGCAACTGAAGACAGAAGAAGGTGAAAAGGCTGAATCCTGTCCAGTCAAGGACAGCTGCCAGCATGGAGTCATGCACTTCTACAGACATCAGTGGTGTTCTTTTCAATCCCCACTGCTTCAGAAGAAGCACATTTTAACTATGCATTGTGTAGGATCACTCTAACTCCTAGTTTCTTTTTTCTTTTTAATTTATATATTTCTTAGCATGACATTTTCAAATGCTAATCAATGTATGTGTTTACCACTATTCATATTTTACACAGCCAGTGCAAACTGACCTTTATGCTGTGAACTAAACAGTTGGGAACGGGAGTTTTGAGATATCTCCCAGCACATGAAATCTACAAGATTCAAGAACAGCTGCTTTATAAAATCTTCTGATCTCATTGTGTCTGGGATAGGATTTAACCGGTCACAAATACTTTAAGCAATGCACAGGAATTGAGGGTTTTCTTACATCTAAATGTAGTCGAAAACCCTTCCTCATTTCCACTGCACATCAGTAATGCCAGACCAGCTTTAAACACATGGACACTCATGCACAGTTTCCCTTCTGTGATGCCACAAGCAAAAGGTGTAAAGTATCTGTGTCACCCAGAACTATTTGCCTTTAACTCACTTTTACAGCCAAGACACAATCCTCTGTTTTTACTCCTTTCTCTGCCACACATTAACTGTGTGATTTTAGATTTATTACATTGTCTCACTGAGCCTCATGCACTGTCTGTCAAACACTGGTAATGATGCTTCCTGGCTCCCACATCTGTCCCATTTGTTTTGATGACAAGCAATTTGGAGAGTGGACTGTTGGGCACAGCATCCTCACAGCACTTAGCACCACAGCACCACACTGTCTGAAGTCTTGCATGTTTGAATGCAATCCATAAAGCATTATAAGTAATAAATCTTCCTAAACCCTCCCAGAGGACTTGCATTTTCCATTTCATCTTAAGCAGTCAGTGAAGGCTCTGACATTTAGTAGGAGAGACAAAGTTTCTATTGGCAGAGTGAGCAAAAAAAGGTGCATTTTCTCAGTTTTGTGTGTGCCTCACCTCTGGCTCAGAGGATTGACTTTTCTGGATTGAAGGGCAGTTTATTTTCAAGGCTCATTCAGTCTAGGCCTCTCAGCCACAGTTACTATCAAAGATGTCAATCAGCATTAGCTGTAATTGTTTTATGATAGAGAACTGGAATGAGGCCACCAATTCATTTCCTATAGGCCACAAAGAAGCTATCTAATTGTCACCATTTTCACTCATTGCTGACCTCAGGTAATTTCATGCCGTTATCTGGAAGTTAAAAGCTCCCCATACCATTACCTGACAATAAAACTATCTATGCCTTTGAATTTTCATTTCTGAAAAGATCTTTGGTCAGCCTACATTTTCTCACGTGCTTTTAGCCGCTGTTGATACCAGAACAGAGAAGTGATTTGTGATGTCCAGGTTTAGCCAGTCCAGCTGCCACGTGCCCTGTGCACAGCTGTTTTTTGCTGTGTGGCCTGCAGTGGCTTTAAACCACCTGATTCTCACCCAAAGGGAGAGTCAATATTTACAAAAACATTTCAGCAAGTAACTGCAGGGGGTTTTATTGCTATTCTGGGTACTGGTATTTCAGAAGCATAGAGAGCATTAGCAGGCCTCTTTCCATTAACTTGATATTAGCTTGATAGTAACTTGATATTGGCTTGATACTGCATTTGAAAGCATTTAATCTTTTGGGAGTGAGGGTCAGGCCATTGTTTTTGTATGAGTGGTTTAATTTGGTTTTTCCTCATAGTGAAATGTTTAATGAATGGTTGCTTTTGCATTTAGTTTTCAATTTTACTTAGGAAATTGTTTGAAAGATCCATAGAACATTTCAGTCTGAGAGACACTCCTGAAGATAAGTCATGATACTCCTTCTTCTTTACAGTTCCTCTGCTGCATTTATAGGATGCAGCTATCAAGATTTCCTAAACCAAATTTAATTGTTTTTAAAAATAAAAATTCTGGTATGTCTGGCTATATTTACTAGTATTTTATTGTGAAAAGAGATCCAAGAAAATGGAAAAGGTTGAGAAAGAAGACATGTTTCTGTAGAAGTAAGAACAGCTGGATTTGAGCTTCAAATTATTTTGGATAAAGACAGACTGCAGTTGACATTCAATTTTCATTTTATGTGTAACAGGGGAAAAAAAACAATCCAGCTTAATCGTAGAATCATAGAATGGTTTGGGTTGGTAGGGACATTCAAGGTCCCCTAGTTCCAACCCAGCTGCCATGGGCAGGGACACCTTTCACTAGACCAGGGTGCTCAGAGCTCCATCCAGCCTGCTCTTGAACTCTTCCAGGGATGGGGCATCCACAACACCTCTGGGCAAGCTGTTCAGTGCCTCACCACCCTCACAGCATAGAACTTCCTCCTAATAGCAAATCTAAACTTACTGTCTTTCACTTTAGCTTTTTAATAAGCCCTTAGGAGATGATTTCATGTGTGTGTGTGTGTGTATTTTTTTTTTCTCCCTTATGAGTAATAAAAATAAGAGTGGAATAGCTTAAAAAGAGCCCCCAGAATATCATAATAATTTTCTCTGATTTGCTGAATAAGCAGATACTTAATATCAGAGATAGCACCATGTTCTTTCTCTACCTACCTTTTTCTGTTTTACATAATGCAGTAACAGATGACAGTGAGATATTATTAAAATCAAATTAAGAATAAAATGCACACTCCTCCCCCAAAAACAGTTTTAAGTCAAAGTCTCTGCTTTGCAACACTAAAAATTGCTGAAATATTATATGAAAAATTAATCTACATTAGTGTCAGCAAATATTTAAATAGCTGGAAAGAAGTCAGAAAGAAGGTACGAATCCACTGCTTATAGATGGTAGGAGAACACAACTGTACACAGTATCCTTTCCTTGCTGATTCTTCCTACAGCCACTTCCAGAGGGGAAATAGTGGACATGGATGTACTACTGACATGACCTAATAGGACAGTTCCAGAGTAGAGGTAGCAGAATCTTTTGAAGTCTTCACAGCACTAATTTCTGACATTTAAGTACACATTTACTTGATTTATTTTAATGTATTCTATTAGGAAAAAATATATATATTTCTGTATATTTGTCTTTTCTCCAGTCCACAGAGATGCCATCTCCTTTTCTTATGTATTGCCTAGAATTTCAGTTTTTCTTCACTTTTAAACATGAATTCCTGCTTTAAAAAAAGAACAAGAAGAAAACAAGAAACAAACCTCATAAATTTTTAGAATATAAATAAGCATGAGTTTCATGTCTGATAGCTCTGCCCAGTGAAACCAAATTCTTGTAGCAAAGCAGATATATCACAATACAGCATTTAGAATACTAGAAACACTTATAATTGGAGTACTGTTATATATTTATTTTGAAAATATTTACTGTCTTATCCCAGAATAAATTATTTATAATTTTTGATGGAAAAGTAGAAACCCTAACTAATTTCTCCTTGCAAACCCTCCTAATTTATCTTGCAAAGTGCTGAATATTTTCTGGTGGTCAGGGATGGTTGAGGAATCAGAAATCAGATTAAACAGTATTTTTAGTGTCTCAAATCACTCTTAGTCTAGTCTTTTTCTTTCTTGTGCTTCCTCTCTACTTTGTTCTCTGTCAGATACATAGAAATTGAAGACTGGATGGCTTTCCTTGAATCAAAACTTTTAAAAAATATAAGAAGCTTTAAGTGTCACTGTATTTTGGGTGGCTGAAGAGTGAGAAAAGGAAAGAGTGTGAATTCAGCTTTTCAGTAATTTTTAAGAGAATAAAAAGCATTCCTGTTGATTTCATCAGCAAGATGTTCAGAAGTCTCTGATACAGTAGCACTGTACAACCACAGATGGGAAAAAAATGACCATTTTACTCCCTCAAGCCTTATCTTTTGAAAGTTCTTCTTGTTTGCAACTTGAACCGTAGTTTTAAGAATAATTCTCAGGAATGGAACCGAACTCTAGGTCAGAAAACTGTTATTGGTTTAGATTTAGGATCCACTAAAGAGGGTCTTAATAACTGTAAAGTGATAAAGTCAAGAAGGAGTGATAAGGGTGTCTAAAAGGACTATTCTCACTATGTCATCTGGATCTCAGGAATGCATATGTTGTCTTGGCAGTGACCTGAGCAAAAATAGCAGTGTGCTTTGTAATGCTGCCTAGGTTGTGCTCATTTAACTTTCCATCCTCTGTCTTTTCTGGCCTGCTAGCTCTGACTGTTGCATCACTTATTTAGTAAAAATGCTCTGGGGCTGCACGTATCTCAGACTTTGAACCTGAGAATCATAATTAACATCGCTAATTTCCACCCATATAGGCAAAACCTGTCACTCCCAAGTTGAAAGTCTCTTTCCAAGACTTCGACATTCATTTGGTTAAGCTCAGTAAAAAGCCAGTATCTGTAAAAAAAAAGAAGAAGGTGACTGAACAAGCAACAATGTTTTACATTAGGAAGGTCATCAGTTTCCTTGTCAGGACTGAAAAGAAATGTATTTGTTGTTTCCCTTGTCTTTATTTTACCTTCTACAAACACAAAAATTCCACCAATCAGTGGAAAAAGGGATCTTCTCTCAGTGCAGTGATGATTAGACTTCCCCTCTGGCAGCATGGACTGAGCTTCAGGAAAAGATTCTCCTGCTACTCGTTTGAGAAAATGGGCCTGATGCTTCACATTTTGCTATTTATGCAGTCCTTCATACCCAGATAAAAGCAGGTATGAACTGCAATCAGTTCAGTCTTGTTCTCTTACATCTGCCATATACAGACATAAATCATGCATGAGCTGCTTAGTAGGGAAGAATCAAGTTTGAAATATCTATGTTTTATGAACTTCAGTAGTTTCCTGTGAGTCAAAACTAAGCTGGAAGGGAAAAAAAAATTCAAGGAACTTCAAGCAGGTAGTTTTTCCAACCTGTTTTGTTATCTCATGAGCTTTGTCGTCAATGATCTGAAACTTTACCTACCCAAGTTCTCAGTCCACTGGCATTAATCCTCTCTGTTCTGTTAACCACCACCTTTCTTGGCTTCTCCAAGGACAAAATAGATTAGGAATGCATGAATGTGCTGCTGAAAACCTTTTTTCTTTTAAGTAGCACATGAGACAAATGTAGGTGACAAAGAACAAATTACTGCCACACAAGTCACGGATTTCCTGGGGGTATATATGACCACAGTCTGTTCTATTTCTCATATGTGTGAAAGTTAATTTTGAAGAGTGAGAGGTGAACCAGAGGAGAGGAAATGGGAGGGCAGAGACCCAGCCTTCCTTTGGTGTCTCTTTCATGGAAGTGACTGAACTTCATACCTCATAAAATATTCATCACATTGTTTGAAGAATAAAACAACATGTGTGTGTCTGCTCTCAGCCTTTAGGAAAGAGAGAAATTCCTCATGGATATGATTTATATTCATTGTGTAAGCTTTTGTGTGGTTGATAAGTCAGTGAGAATAAAGATCGTGTGGAAAAATAGTTTGAAAAAGATGTTCTGTGTTGTAGCTCACAGCTCTCGTGCTGCACAAATATGATTTATTTTCATATTTCACTAACAAGACTCTCTGGTGAGATGGATGTTAATCTCCACAGACTGCTCTTCCCCTAGAAAAAAACTATTCCTAGAAGACATCTTTTAATGAGCTATAGGAACTGCATATTCTTATCTATGCCTCATGTTAAAATGTAGGCAGCTGACTTCTGAAAACTATTTTACTGCATTTTAAAAAGGAACAAGCATTCAAAAACAAGGACTTATTGTAGAAACATCCCAATATATTAAAATCTTTTAATTCCAAAGTTCCCCTTCTGACTCTCCTTTTGCTTCCACCTGCTAGTGTCAGAAACAGTGGTGACTGAAACACTGGCACCTCACCACAGTGTCCCTGCCTATTGTTCAGTCCTCCCCACATAGTCTCCAGTGACTTCAGATCTTTCATAATTTCTTTAGTAATACAGTCTTGTTTGTTTTTCTGTGCTGTCCTGTTAAATTTCCTTCACATGAAAATAAAGACATTTTTTCATTTTTAAAATCAGTCACTTTCACAGATAAGGTCAAATAGTTTTTAAATTTTTTTTTATGTGTTAATTATATGCTATGATATGCTTGGTCATCTTTCTTAGCGAAGTTAGTGAAAAAATCCAGGTGAACCATATTTTGATCATGCCCTTAATCTTCTCTTCCAAGCAGCCTCATGCTGTTCATAATCCTGGAATAACTAAACTAACTTTTTTTGCATCATTTAGCATCTATCGTCCTTTAAATTTCTCTCTCTAAGATCTGTTTTACTCCTAAGGCTAAACCTTTTTTGGAGGCTATAAGTAGGTCTTGTCTCCTAGCTAAAAAGTGTTTTCAAGTGACAAAGATGGCATGCGTCTCCTCATGTTTGGTGGATTGTGGATCTCCTCACACAGTCTCCAGTACTGCCTCACAGGTGTATATTTGGTGATATACAATTTCATGGTTCTTGTCTTGGTACCACTCACCATAATGAAACACGACATAAGCTGACCCTTGTCACAGTTAGTAGCAGCGATATGACTTAGGAATGTGATTTTTGGTGGTGACTACTTTCTCTACCGGTTCCTCATGGTCACCGTGGCTACTTAAATACGGCTTGGGAGGTTTTCAGGGGGATGAGATGGTCCCGAGCTGTGGCTGTCCTGGAGTAAAGGAAGCATAAAATTCTTCTGTAGTCATTTCAACTGTCAGACAGGTGCAATTCTAGTTTTATTCTTCCATTGTAATTGAAATTGCAGAGCAGCTTGCTTTGGGAAAACTAAGTCTGTGCAGACGTGAATACTCAGTAATAACTATTAGGAGTTCTAACAGAAAATATCAGGTTGGGGAGAAGACATATTGCTTGTATGATCTGAAAGAATCAGGATCTAACCAGTTTGTGGGCTTCAAAAATATGACCCAAATAATTACCTGCTTCAGAAACGTTCTGCTTTGTGATAATTTTTTTTTTTTGCGTTTTTCATGTAATATACTGGTATTTGCACTGTCATCAGACCTTGGTCATGGTCCAGGGCTCACTTATACTAGATGGCACGTGAAAAAAGAATAAGAACTCTCTTCTGTGGTGTTTACAATGTATGTTTAAGAGGAGACAGCAGTTGAGAACAGACTTGCCAGGGGAGTACAAGACAGAGGCAATACCGATCAATACACTAGGCAGTGATTTCAGCAGTACCTAATTGATGTTTGTTTTGAGCAGACAGTACTACAATAGTTTTAACGAGACTTTAAAAGAGTTTATAGGAAGTTCTAAAGTTGTGGGAGAAATTATATGGTGTCAAATCCATAAATGGGGAAATGACAATTATGTTGCATTTGAAAGATTTTTGGTAGTGCTGGGGCAATGCAACAGGCAATCTGAACTGAAATATTCTCCACCTGGCACTTAGCCATAGAGGGTCTTGGCATAAATTATTTTTTGAGCTTTCAGAGTTTTATAGGACATCAAAGTTTATTTCAGGTTCATTTCAGCTGTCCCTTTTTGTAGAAAGCCCTGTCAGCTGCAGAATACCTGAAAGGCTCTGCAAGATATTCTGCCTGAAGACAGGCTGACATTATGCTCTTTATTCTAGAATTTCAGTGGTATGCCCATGAGTCAACTTCGTTATGTATAGCCACAAAATGGGAGAAGTGTGGTTCCATTTTCAGTCAAAGGGGCAGATCCCCAGTTTCAGAATAATAGTTTTAGTGACAGTAATTGATTTCAGAAAAAAGTCAAATATTTACATAAAAGCAAAATTACAGCAGAAAGAAGTCTGCACTCCCACATGTTCATTAGAAAACCTGTTCTAGTCTTGTCACTCTCATAACTAAATATGTCTTCCTTATATCCAACCTAGATCTACCTTCCTTCCAGTTAAAACCAGTGCCAGTTGTCTTTGTCACTGCAGGCCATGGTAAAAAGTCTTTCTCTGTCTTTCATATAAACATCTTTTACATTTTGAAAGGTCATAACATTATATCCCTTTTTGCTCAGCAAAATACTACATACTACAATTTTGTTGAAAATGTACATGCCAATTTTATTTTCTTAGTGCTTATCTGGTTTATAGCTGTGTCTGAGTGACAGGCTTTGGAAAGCTTTGATTCTGGACAAAACAAAAAAAGAATCACCACAGATTTCTTGATGTATACAAGCTACAGGACAGATACAGACGAAAAAAGAGGCTTCCATTCCTAGGGTGGCTGAAGTAAAAATTTAAAGACATTAAGTTCAACAAAATAGGAGGCATTAGTCACTTAAAATCAAAATTCAAATATTTGTCCACTAATTTTTACTCCACCCTAAGGTTTAGCTCATTCAATATCAGTGGTAATTTTTCACCTTGAAAATTGTCAAAAAGCGTACTGAGACTTCTGAACTTCAAGGCTAACTTTTGGAGTTGCTGGAAAAAAACTGTTATCATAGAAAAACTGAAACCATTTTCCAGCTGATGCTCGAAAACAATTCAGCTACACTTCCAAGACTGTGGGGTTTTTGTGAATTTTTTGTCATGTGCTAAGGTGAAAATTTTTCTCCTAAACTCATTAAGGAGTTTAGAAAGCATTGCAAGTATTATATAGACAAGAGAGGTAAAAACATTCATTTTATTAAAGACAGATAATTTTTCTTCCTATTTGAAGCTCAATTTAAATGTGCTACTTTATTTGAATAAAAATAAAAAGCCAATTTAAGGTTACTGATTGGGAAAGAATTTTTATTTCAGACTGAAAGAACTGTAGCTTATCTTTTCTTTAATAGGAACGGTAAGCAAAAGTGATTACTCACGCATGCTTGCCATCTCATTAGGCATTTGATGTAAGAAAGTATCCAATAAAAACTCTAAGTAGCTTGTAAGATTTTTTTTTTAATTTCTGAAAGGTTAGACTGAATAAGGTTTATTATTTCCATTAGGCCTTAGAGTTTGATTATTCAATCAACCTACTTCAATCCAGGAAGTCACTTATGGCCCATCAGTTTAGTGATGCTCTTTGATTTCTGACATGATTATTTAAAGAAAAAAAGTTATAAATAAATAAATAAGATTGCTAGTTTCTTTCAGCTTCACTTTCTTCTCTGGCTTGTGTCACTCTTACAGAAAACCTTACATGCAGAGGAACTGGAGAATACTAAAGAATATGAAAAGGACAGAAGAGCCAAGACATACATGCAGTTCTCCTTTAGTAACTATCAGTCTTGTCAAGAGTAAATTAGTAATTGTTTTCTTTTACATTTAAAGGCACCTTTTTAATTATTTCTGCAGTCTTGGAGACTTATTCTGGAAATGCACATATTTCTCTGCTCATAGTCTAACGAAGAGCATACAGTGGGACTGTAGGCATGTTAGGAGAGTATTACCCACCAGTTCTCAAAGTCTTTGCGATTAGTTCATACAGGCCTAAAATCATTATAAGCAAATATGTATACTCTTTATTTTAAATAGCTGAGATACACAAGATAGTCACTCCCCTTCACACTTAAGAGTCATTTTTTCAAATGTTCTTGAAGTGGCTAAGTGCTGCTTAAATCAATAAAATTTTAAGTGCCTAAATAATCTTGTAGAACTGTGCCAATGAGGCCCTGAAATGCACAGTCATGGATTATATGACCTGACCTCAGTAGGCAATTGTGTTTAATTGTGTGTTATTAATAACAACACTTGCAACATCCTTTTACAGGTAGCATTTATGGTTTATTAATGTAGATTTATTCCAGAAAAATTGATAATACAGTGAGAGGGAATCCTAACCTGCTTTCGTGTCTTGAGCTAAGCCCTTCTACTTTGGGAAGTAAGGGTTTAAGCTGCCAGTCACTTTTGTTGATTCTGAAGTCTGGAATAGGGATGAGATGAAGAAGTGGGGTAAATTAACTCCTCTGTTTGCACTAAATGCCAGGGCTGAATAAATACAGTGGTTGAAAGTCAAAGTGCTGAAGAGTATTAGGGTCTCATAAGCACCACAGAAAATGCTGAGTCTGGAAAGAGTTCATCTATTATATTTTGCCATGCTGGATTGCTAAGCAAACTGACTAAGTGAACAAAGTCTGAGTGATAATAATTGATACTTTAGAGTAAACAGCTTTAACAAAATTAGTGTTTTGTTCCTGATTCTGTTGTAGGAGCATGTTCAAATTTAGGCTTATGGATCTTGGTTTTTTCAGTGACCTGCTTCGTACTGGAGAGACTAGGTGGTTGGTCTTCAAGGATAGCTTCATCAGAGCATGAGAATGGTTCATTTCAGTGTGTGAAAAGTCAAGCAAGGGTGATAGTGTGAATGAACATGGAGCCCCTGACCTCAGACACATTAAAGACAGTAAGTGGAGGGGGACTTCTTGATAACAGGAAAGCTAATGAAAATGTATGCCAGTTGCTACATGGGACAAGGGAATTGACCAAAGACATGGAGGCGGTGTAGATACATTTTGTCTGTCTTTACTGGTAAAATCTGCCCTTAAGATACCCACATTCCTGAGCCTTCCAGTCCATGTGACCAGACAGAACTCACCAAAGGCAGCTGTCTGATGTCTTTGCAGTGCTTATGTCTGTCAGCTTCAAAGATTGCAAATTCATTTCTGATGCCTGAAAAAAGGGGAACATCACATCAACCTCAAGGAGCAAAAAGGAGAATCCATGCTATACAGGCAGATCAGCCTCTCCTTAGTCCTTGGTAAGGGTCTGAATGTACTGTGAGTTTAGCAAGGCTTTTGTCATAGCATCCCAGAGTTTCCTTATCACTGAATTAGTGAGATCCAGTCTAGACAGCTGAACAAGACAGTGGCTGGATGCACAAGCTCAAAGGGTTTTGATTGGTAGTGCAAAGTTCAGCTGGCAGGCATTAATTAGTGTTTCTAGTGGCTGAATTGTTGTTGTGTCCATGCAGTTTACTGCCTTTATTAGAGCCTAGATGTTGGGACAGGAAGCACTCCTAGATAGTTTATGGATGACACCAACCTGGGAGGAGCAGTCAGTGAGCTGGAGGGCAGGGCTGTAGTTGAGAAGAACCTGGAAACATGGCTTGATGGGAAACTCATGGAGCTCTCCTATGCCCAAAGCAAAGTCTGGCCTCAGGGGTGGCAAACAGGCTGGGTATTCCCTGCAGCAGGACAGGCTGGGGCCAACCAGCTAGGAAGAGCTCTGCAGAAAGGGCCCTGGGAGGCAGCAAGTTGCTGGGAGTCAGCAGTGCACCCAAGCATCAAAGCAGCCCCTGCACCAGGGAACAGACCAGCGAAGAGCAGGGCAACCGGCAGGGCAACCAGCAGGGCCAGGCACTGTCCAGATTTGGTCTACAAGTGCAAGTCAGGCTCCAGCGTTTGGGAGTGAATCCAGCAGAGTCCCCACCATGGCCAAGACACAGGGCAAACAGAGGCTGAGAGCTGTGTTAGTCAAAAGCAATGGGTCACATGGTTATTACAAGTAGTTATTTCACTTGATATGAATAAAAGATAAGCCAACCACCAATGGCACTCTCATGATTTGTTTGGTATATAACCTTGCTAGGGTCAGAATATACAGGAACCAGTGGCAGCCCCTCACCCAAATATCAGTTTCTGTACCACTGCCTCACTGCAGAAAGCAGACAGGTTAGTGAGGCAAGATTTACCCTTGAGAAATCTATCCTGGCTGCTCCCAGTCATCTTGTTTCTTTCTGGCTACAAGGCTCTACAGGGGGGTTCACTCCATGCCTTTCCCAGCAATTGCGATACGGTTGAGTTACTGGTCTGCAGTTCCCCAGATCCTTCTTTTGCCCTACCTGAAGATCAGTGTGATGTTTGTTTTCTTCAGTTTTTTGACCATTTACCTTTGCTGAACAGCAACCAATCATGAGTGATAATTTTGGAAAGGTGGTAAAATGAACTTTTTTTCCTTTCAAGAGGTTAGGAAGAACAAGTTTTTCAAGCTTCTTGTAGAGTGTGGCTTGGGATTTATATTTATTTCACTGGTCTTGTCCCTGCTACAACCTCACTTCATTTTGGCTGTTTTCTGTTCAAACACAAGAGGAAACCTGATGTTTTGAAATTGGGGTTTTATTCATTTCCTTCACAGATCAGATTGCTGGTCCCTCTTTTTTATAAAGTCTCCATCAGTTGATCCTTTTATGTATGGAATCAGAGTTTGCTTTCCTTATTCTAGAGCACTGCAGCTGAAACAGAGACACAGTTTTCAGTCCAAGTCTTGTTATTCACATGGTAGAAATTTCCAACAGGGTTGATCTAAATCAAATTTACACTTCTACTGTGTCATTGGAAGGGTATCAGATTTCATCACTAGACTTTGGATCTGGTCTTGTATTAATATGAATCTTAAATCCTTCCTGGAACTCTGTAAAGAAATTTCAGGTTGCACAGACAAGCAGTTAAGAGTGACCTTGGTTGAAGAAAAAATTAAAACAAACTATTTTGATTTCTTTGACTTTTAATCCTACATTGCTTACTTTGTTTTTATTGATATACCACTAAATTTGAGAACTAAATTTTAGAGCATGCATTTTAGCTGTAATTAAGTGTAATAGTAGTTTTTTAACAACTAGCTCCCCTTTCATGCTTGTCATATGTCATATGTCAAAATTTTAGTTATCATTAACCTTGAGAAAACTATGTGAATAGAATGAAAATTATCAGACTCCCTAGGAACATTTTCTATCTCATGCAGTTGTTGACAATGAGGTCTTTTATTGAGAACTAATAGGCTTAAAATAATAATAATAATAATAATAATAATAATAATAATAATAATATTAAAACCCCTTGCTTGTGCTTTCTTAATGTTGGTGTCTTCATGCAGTTACAACTGAAGAGCATTTTCAGCAAGAGTGAAACAGTCTTCATTTTTTTTATTCAATACATCTCAGGCATGGTCTTGACTATCACTACTAGGAATGACAAAGAGTTTCTCGTCATTGAATCTAAGGCAGCAGGGGGAAGCTTGCCATCTTACTATGCACTGAGGAATGTCGGTGTAGAGAAGTCAAACTTTCTTAATGTTTGATATATATTATAAAAAGCATTTCACTTCATCAACACTCATGCCAGTCTTAATCATTTTTTGTACGTTTGGTTTATGATCAGTGCACAGGCAGTTGGGTAGCACATACTGGAGCTAGTACAAGCACACAGTGGAAGAAATCTTGCCAGAGCTACACAAATGGTAGGCTCCTATCCAGATCCAATTAACACATATTTTGCAGACTTCACACAGCTCCTGGGTGCCCTGTTTCCTCTGTTCATTTTCAGAAGTCAGCTGCATGTGGCTTGATGCTGCGCTCAGATGTACAGGTTTTGTGCAATGTTTGGGCTTCATATCAGAGTAAAAGCTGGTGTACTGCTTATTGCAGAGCATCCTATTAAAATTGCCTGTCTGACTATAAGTAGGTGGAATCCAGCATTCATTTGTTCTTCTATCCATAATCTTTTTAATTAGAAAAATACTGTGCCTCATTTGGTCCACATTTCATCACTAAGTATCTTGATGTTATAGTTCTCCTTGTTACTTCATCAATATCCTGCTAGGCCAGGCGAGGAAGTTGTTCTTTATACTTACTCCTCCAAGCACAGTTTGGAGCTGTTATTAGGTTATCACAGAGTAGTACCAGGAAAAAAATGCTTTCATTTCAGCTTCTTTGAAAAATTATCCAAAAAACAGAGTAGAATTTGTGAAACCACACAGGGGAGTGACTGCAGACGTGGTTTCAAAAGCTCTGTGGGAAACATGATTGTACTACTCAAAAGAGGGAGTTTAACAAACTCTGGTGGGTTGACCCTGACATGATGCCGGAAGCCCACCAAAGCCACTCTATTACTGCCCTTCTCAGCTGGACAGAGGAGACAGATTACAACAAAAATCTTGTGAATTGAGATGAAAACAGGGAGAGATCATTCACCAGTTACTGTCATAGGCAAAATTGAAATAAATTATTGCTAATCAAATCAATGTAGGGTAGTAAGAAATAAAAACAAATCTTAAAACCCTGTTCCCTCACCCCTCTCTTTTTCTTGAGCAGAACTTCTCTCCCAAATTCTCTCCCTCCTCTCTCCACAGCAGCACAGGTGGATGGGGAATAGGGGCTGTGATCAGTGCATCACAAGTTGTCACTGCTGCTCTTTCCTCTGCAGCCCTTCTGCAACTGAAACCTTGTCATACAGACCCAATACACAAATCAAAGTGATACAACTGCAAATGACCATTGCCACTGTAATCCTCTCTTAGGTGGAAAAAAAGTTATTTTATTCTCACTTTCTGTTTAGATGTTCTATTTAGCCAATGCTCTGTGGAATTTCAATGCAGGCCAACAGCTTGTCTTCTGTGCAGTAATTGTATTTCTCTTGCATGAACCAGTTTGTTTGTTGTCTTAAACTGCAGGACAACCAGGTTTTTCTTGATTCTGCACAACCTGTGAGCACATAACAACTGCTGAGGAGAATGGCTGATGACATATTGTTGTAATAGAAATGATTGGAGACACATCTGTCTGTGAAGCAGTACATCAGGACAGTGTACATTTCTTGAAGCTTTTAAGTTAAACCATGTGCAGTGCATGCTTCTGGGAACATTGCTTATTTAAAAAACATTAACTCCCCAGAACAGCATAAGCAATTCATCTACAAGCTAGCTATGTCTTACCTGTTGTGCTTTTTAGACAGAATATCAATAAAAATGAGTAACTTGAAAAACTAACAATCTTTTGATGTCCATTGTTGAAGAGAGTCGGAGAATTGACTTTGCATTGAGAGAAGCACAGGAGAAGTATGTAGCTGCCTTCATCTACGACTGGTGTCAGTGGGCAGCAACTGGGGTAGATATACTTGGCAAATAATGCTGCTTTATATAGCCATTCCCACCTTCAGTGTCCCTAGAATTCATGTAGCTCTTTTATGTCTGATAAGCTAGATAAGTTGTCCCAAATTGCTTCTCTGTTATGAGTAAACAACAAGAATGCCTTTTGGCAATCAATACCTTTCCCCAGCACCACATGAGAGACAAAATAGAATCTATTAAGGATGCATGAAAATAAATTGGTAGCACATCTCTATACTTGTAAAGCTGACCTTTCTAATAACACATCATTCCAGGGAAGCATCCATTTGTGTCACGGTGCCATAAATTGATCTGCCTCTGGCATATTTGTTTTTTTATGAGCAACTGTGCCTTAAAAAGAATTATTTGGGGTTACTGTTCCTGTTGTCATTGGGATCTGATAAATGTTACGTTTAACAGTTTTGAAAATTTTGGTCTGCAAAGGCAGTTCTTTAGTGTTATGCTGGAGTTGTGGTGGTAGTTCTTATAACTACCTTTGTACGATCCTGTGCAGCATAAGCATAGAAAATGAATTTTTAAAAAGTCTATTATCTTAATACTTTATATTCTCTATATTGTTATACTACTCATTAGCATGGTATCATAGGGATTGATTCATGTAAAATACAGTCAACTAGTGTATTCTACTATGACAAAACCCATTCTGACCTTTTTGGGGAACATTTAGTGTATTATACAGTGCCGTAATATATTTTTTTTCTTTAAATACACATTGAATGACTAATTTTTAATTGAAATCAGGGACACACTGAGAAAAACAATGAGGTAACTGGTGTTCTAAACAAAAACTTTAATGAAAACAAAAAAAATATGGATATCAATTGTATTTCAGTCTCACTGGCAACTCTCCTAACTCAGCAAGACTCCTAAGAAGAGACCAAAGCTCTTGTTCAATTATAAGCCTTGAAAAAGAAAAGACACTCGTTTATGATTGTGTGAGCAGTTAATTATGATTTCTTTGTTGCATATTTCCTCAGTGTGCTCCCAGGTGCAGTTTAGAAGTGAATAAGGAATCCTTGCTTCACTGAATTCCACTGTAATTTTGCCACTGGCTTCACTGAGGAAGTGTGTCACTGGTTTTCCCAGAAAAGCACAACTGTCAAATCTGATTAGTGAGATTTTACTTTGATTTTTGCTAGAATGCACACATCCCAATGTGTATAAAGTTTGTGAAAACTGGGCCTGGATTTTCCTCTTAGATACAGTAATAGTGATCTGTGTAACAGAAACGTACGATAATCAAAGTGATAATATTACTGAAATTAAAGTGTGACACTGATAAGTCAAATGTATAATCTGAAAACCATCAAGTACAGGCAGAAAATATTATTCTCTCTGCACATAATGCAAATGAGGTTATTACTGATATTCATGGTTCAAAAAAGTTTCTAGAAACAATGGAAAAGATTCAGAGAAAGGCTACATAAATAAGTGACAGAATTAAGAGCTTACTTCATGTTTTTGGCTTCCAGATGTAGTATTAGAAATAAAATTACATATGCCTACATGAATAATAAAATTGTTTGTAATAGATAACTCTCAATAGATAAAAAGGTAGAAAACAACATCCAACACATTTAAAATAGAAACCACATTTAATAAAAGTGATAGTTAGTAATAATTAATATCAGTGACAACATAATGACTTAATAAGGAATAATGCTGCACTTGATTACATGAAATTTTGTTTTGGAAGTCTGTGTTTATATGAAAAGTAGGCTGTAGTTTAAAACAAATAATGAGTCTAATGTGTGAATTGCTAGAATGATTTTTGGTATGCTGTAAGTAAGCAAATAATATATGCAGTCTACTAAACTAGCTATTAAATGATCTGTTTAAAATTTTTTTGGGTTTGGGTAACACTTGCTACTTTGACTATATGCTGTTTTGTAACTGATTTCTCACCAAAAAAATTATGCTCGAAACTATTTCAAAGTTAGTTCTTCCCTCTTCCAAATTCTCTCTACCTGTTGCATGTGGTATCAAATATCAAATACTGAAATTATTATTTTATAAAATTAATAAATTTGAGTCTTCCATTGGTAGTTCAAAATTATTTTAGCATTTCCTTATGCAGAGAAAAATAGCTTCAATTTTAAAATGGTGTAAAAAATCTAAAAAAACTTCACAGAAAAATGTGAAAACTAAACGTTTGCCCATCAAACTAGTTTTTAACAATAAAAGCAGACACCAGCAGATTGCTTGGTAACATTTGTATATTCTTGGTTGCATTTGAATGAAAAGGAGGAATTATGTCAACTTAAAGGACATCTGGGATTTAATTTGACAGAGAGAAAGAACTTTGGTTTTTAACACATGTAAATTTGACACATTCCACTTTTAGAAAAGGAAAACACAAACAGTAAACAATCAACACAATCCAGAAATCTAATTCAGACTTAACGTTAGAATGGGATCTCTTGTTTGTCAGCTCTTGTTGAAGTATAAATCTATAAATTCTTTTTGAAATCTGCATATCAGAAAGAAATATTAATAATCATGTCACAGCTTCAGGAAAATAATAGAATAGCAGTCTAAAGCCTAAGAAAGAAGAGACCATAAAACTGGGGAGTGTGCTTGCTATTTTAAAATAGTTGTATTTTGTACATTGTCAAATTATTTGTATTTTGTATTATATGATTATAGCTAAGCTTGTTAAAATGTTGTAGTCCACTGGTGGAATTACTTTCATAGATATTTATAATAAAACAAAGTAGTATTACACATTTATTTCTGCATATAGACACATTGAAATATATCAAGAAGTAAATAAAAAGAAAAACATTAAAAAGTCCAACATTTCCGACACTAAATTTGCACTCTGGCCATTCTGGATCACTTAGCATTGGAAATTATTGTCTCTTTTTACATGTATGATATTAGTGAGTTTTGCTGAGCCTCTGAGGAGCAACAGATAAAAAGGAGTAAGGTTTAATAGAGAAATTAAATAGATTGCCTATGGTAATGTTAAACATGGGTTAAAAAAGTGGATTCTCTAATAAAAAAAATAGAGATAAGAGCAGTAAATTCTCAGGACTACATGATACTCATCTAAGAAATCACACGAAAATGAGTAATGTCTCATCTTCTAAGGGGAGTATATGATTTTCTCGTAAAATTATCTCCTGTCTCATAGAACTTTCCCCAATGAGCTTTGTTAAGCCCCCTGACTTTCTAATAGAGCCATCACTTGTTATTAGATAGTGTACTAATATCCTGCGTGCTCTTACAGGACTGAGAAAACTGCCTTTATTTTTCCTGAAAATTCTGCACCCTGAAAGAGTAACATGTGAGTGTTTAACCTTCTCCGGGGAAGCCAAATCTCTTTGGTATTTTCCCTAGGAGAATGATATTTCTTCACACATTTGTATTTACAAGGCAACTTACAACAGCAGCAGAAAGAACATCAGGACATCTGATGCAGGAGAAAAAGAAAAAGAAAAACGATGCATATGAACTAGATAAATTTAATGCTTAACAAAACAGTTCCAAATGTTCCAAATAGTCTGCAGAGCTCAGCAAAATCATTAAGTCCTTGAATTAGCCTATTCATATTAAATGTGAAATGTTATTTGTTTAAGTCACATTCAAAATTACTCTGACATTTATTTATTTAGCTTGAGCTTTGTTTGAAGACTAATCTAGTACTAAAATTTAAAAAGCATATTTTTTCTTTATTGCACATGAGGAGCTTAGTGGGTGAAGTCCCTGTATGCAGAGGTAAAAAGCAATTCCTCATGTGTGTGGGGCCCCATACAGGATCTCAGCATGCCTCTGTCCAGAAGAGAATACCTCTACTGAATTCCTTCTGATGCTGACTGAGTACCTAGTGTGCATTTTTGTGTGGTCCACCTCAAAGAAAACTGAGAAGTCTGAAGCCGTGCTAATCTCACAAATTTCTGGTAATAACCACAGTTAGATTCAGCTCTGCTGCTTCCAACAATGGCTTTATCTATTTATTTATAAATGTATTTATTTCTTTTGTATGCCTTCTCTTCCACGCAAGTGGCTTTTTGTTTCTCTCCCTGAACAGTTAATTTTCCCAGTTTATTCTCTGGTGAAAGCTGCCTGTCTCCTTCCTCCAGACTAAAAGCTTTTCAATCTGCTTTGGAGAGTTCACTTTGCAAAATGTATTATATGACAATTATATCGAGCATGGACACTACCTCCCTCTTAGAGTGAAAATACTTGTTCTGTCATTGCCACCGCTGTTTTTCAGGTTTTGCTGAGATATGATCATTCTCTGTAACATGTGAGGAATTATTTTAACCAAATTAAACTGTTTTGTTTTGGTTTGTTTGGCTTTTTGACAACTTTTAAATGAAAGCTTGTGAATATTATATGGACCAAAAAAAACTTCAAAAAACCAAACTTTAATAAGTAAGTCTTAATGAAATTTCTATGGTTTTTCTGCTGGTTTTTATTTCTGAGTAGATGGATTGAACAAATGTGTTTTAATGGGTAGACATGGGAGACTGAGGCCTGAAGAAATTAACTCATGACTCAAAAATAAAAACACAGGCCATTTTCTAGCATTCATCTTTGAATTAGCAATGAAATAAAAGGAAAAAAAATGGATAAATAAGCCCAACATTATTTGTGCATAAAAAAGTTAACATTCATTAAAAATCCATCAATTGACTGAGATGCTTGGTTTGATGAATTTTTGGGGTACTACATAGACCTTCAATCTTCCATTTGCATCTGAGCCATGTGGTAATTGTTTTAAATGTGCCATGAGTTTTCTGTGCCAGTATGGCAGGTATTTTTCACAGTGAGATCACTGAAGTAAGAGCCCTTACAATGCAATTTTAAGTTAATATTGATTTTTTTTCCATTTGTGTTTTCAAAGAGATTCATATGTATAAATAAACAGAAATACTTCATGATCACTTTATGAAAATTTTCCACATTTTTCTGTTCCTCTCAGCTTACAGCTGTGTAACTCACAGTTTATACAAAATTTATTTTCTTATTAATCTAATCAAGAGAGCATCTTTGTTTCACTTGCATCAGTGCACCCTGAGAAGAAAATATGACACACTGCATACACCTCAAAAGCCATTGTCTTAGTTTGAAAGGGCGATACCTGCCAAGGAAGGCAGGA
>WBMZ01009042.1:0-37550 GCA_013400975.1 Atrichornis clamosus
TATATAATTTTATATATATATAATTACAAATCTTCAGCAGATGTCTTAAACATATTTCCATATTTTTATCTTCTCTCTCTCCTTCTCTGACCCTCTTCCATGCGTATGTGCATGTGGATCAGCTGGGTTCTCCCTCCCTGGTGTCTGTCCATGTTTTGTTTGGCTAGATGCTCTCTTCATTCTTTTAATTTATTTCCACTAACTGCACTAGCAGGAACCAAACTGAGCAATGACACAAAGTTCTGCTGCTGAAATCTGCAAGCCAGCACTCACAGTCCTGGAACGTTTGGAGGCCAGTGGTGAGGGCATTATAGGTAGAGGTTCCTCTCTGTCATCCATCTCCATTCAGGGATGTTGTCCCTGGGTTTTATAAACTTGATGTTAAACCATTCTCTGAATTTGTGTGACACATCAAAAGCATCCTTCTGTTCTTCCTGGGAACCAGAGGCTTAGTTCATGTATTTTGCACTTCCTCAAGCCCCACATTCTTTCATGTTGTGCATTGATTTGTACCAGTTTCTTTCTCTGCTGTTTATTGACCTACTTGCCTGGCAAGCTGTGGGCATTGTTAGAGTGGACGTGTTGACTTTCAAAGCTCATGGCCCATATCTGAACCCTTACGTAATTGTGCTTATCCCCTCATAAAAACAGGATACTCAGGAAAACTTACAGGTGGAACGTGATATATGTGTGTCAGGAGCTAAATTCTTTCCACCCCACTTTCCCTACATCATTGATAAAGTATTTGGAATGCTACTTGCCATGTTTTTAGGGATGTGGAATCTTGTTCTCCCTGTTCTTTGATACCATATGCACCTGTGGCAAGCTGTGAGCACTAATGTTATCACTTAGGGGTTTTTTTGTCAGAACATAAAAGACATGGGGGTGTTTAGGGGTTCTTTTTGCAGGTAGTAGGGAACACAAACCATTGGAGATTTATTCTTAAATACTTGCTGAAAAAGCTGTGTTGTTGGCTATGTTTGCTCCATCTTGAAGCATGTGTCTAAACAACATCAATCTCTATCCAAATTCCTTGTAGAGCACTGATTTGGGGACAAAGAGTCAGAAACTAGCTTTTTGGATAGCTGATTTGGGGTGACTTGATACAGAACTGATAGCATATAATAGAGAACTTAGAAAAGCAACTGATCCCTTACTTGCATCTATGCCCACAATGGCTTGCAAGGAAAAAAGAAATGTGCATATCTTTTGGAGCTCTGTTCTGCCATGGATCTGACTGAGCATGGAGTGCCTCCTGAAGCCAGTGCAAGTACCTCACCTGTTTGCTTAATGTGAGCTTGAGTTAGCATTCAAGCTTGTGACTGTGCTGCAGAAAACATCACCTCTTCTAGTTCCAAAATGCT
The DNA here is from genome assembly GCA_013400975.1 of Atrichornis clamosus. Taxonomy (NCBI): domain Eukaryota; kingdom Metazoa; phylum Chordata; class Aves; order Passeriformes; family Menuridae; genus Atrichornis; species Atrichornis clamosus. The sequence goes on from WBMZ01009042.1 coordinate 1,365, forward strand.
GCTGTGCTTTGGAGTTGTGCTTAATCAGGGTTCAGAAAATCAGGCCTCCTTCCTTAGGTGGTTGCGGATGGACTGAAGTGCCTACAATCAGGCAATCAACTTTGACAGGTTTGGCAGTGCTCTAAGCAGAAAGGACATATATCAACATACTTTTCTATCTTTTTAGATTAAGTTGGAGTCTGACACTAATGAACAGACTGAGATAGTAGTATTTCTTAATTGAAAACTAAGGCCAAGCTCTTAGTTCGACAGATTTGATGTACTGACATCTAATGGCCTCTGATCTCCTACCAGTCTTATTTTGTGTGATTTCCTTTACTTCCTCAGTACATCTGCTGATTTATGTGATCATGAGAGCAAAACTAGACTGCATGAGGATGCTCTTGTGGACCCTTACCAGTGGATACTGACCTTAGTTCTGCAAAGACATACTTCTAAATATCAGTGGTCTCAAGACATTGTGGGATTGAGCCCCTGGACTGACCACCTCAGTGGCAGACACAAGTACCACTGTCAGCACCCTTTGTAGTAACTGACCTGAGTGAAATAACAAACATGTGCTTTCCAGTGCAGTCCAGAGTCTCGTTTCTGCTGGTGCCACATCACTCTCATGTTTGCTCTGTGGTCCACGTGTGGGTCTTACACAGAAGGTTTTTCCTGTCAAACCTGATTGTCACCATTCATGGTGTTGCCGTGAGTAACATGTGCATTTAGATACTCATTTCATGTGTAATCTCAGTTAAGTTGTGATATTTATAATAACATATGTAGTGCGTGATAATGATTTTTGTTTACATTCTGCCAAAACGTAGACATTAGAGTTAGACCTCCAAGGTCCAAAATCATCCTTGAGCAGACTGCTTGCTTCTTCAGAGGCAGGTATCAGAAAGGAAAAACTGTCCAGAAAGACCATTTATATCAGAAATCTGCCAAGAGAGGGCTGTTGATCACAAGCAGAGCATGTCATTGCTAGTGATGTATTTTTATGCTATGGAACTCTAATCTGTATGTGTCATATTGACTTCTTGCTGCATGAATCATAAATTTTAAAAATCAGTCTTATGGTTTTGAGATGTAGCCAGCATTCCTAAGGCTAAACCTTTTTCATTGACAGAATCAAAATCTACAACCAAGGAACAGTTTCCTCTCACTGTGAGAGCAATTGAAAGTGTTCAACATTTATCTTTTCACAAAGGAAGAGGCAACAGGACCTCTTAATGTGTCTTGTTATTGTGATCATCTGGAAATGATTGCCAGACATTTCCTTTTGATATAGTAATGAAGTGATCTGTATTTAAATTTTATAGAGAGAATTTTATTCTAGTGTGATAGAGATCTATTTTCCACTTAAAGACTCAAAATGGTGTGAGCACATTTTTGGTTTTTTTTTTTTTACTATGGTATATTTTTGCTTTAAAATTAAAAACAAAACAAAAAAAAAGGTTTGGCCTTATCACAAAGTTTTAGTATAGATGTTAGCAAATGCAAAGAGTATGCATTATTTGTGTGTATCCACATTGACTGATGTCGCCTTCAAAAAGCAATATTGTGCAGGTAATAAGTTGTTTGTGACTGTCCATTGCACAGTTTACCTTCTTTAAAAGCTAACCTTGTTTATGCACAAGACAATCAAATGTAAATCTACATCAGCACCCGGGTGTGGATTAAATTTATGTAAATTACTGAGCACAATGTAAAACATTAAAAGACACTTTATTTAATTACACATTTAATGTTGGTAAAGATAGTATCAGGGCATGAACTAGCTGACATACTGTAATTTCTTTTTCTCTTTTCCTACTTCCTTAGCACTCTACAGTTTCAGTTTGCTCATAAATACATCAAATTAGTCATTCATAATTTTTTTGAAGAGGAGGATGGTTTGGGTTGTTTATTTGTTTTTATGGAGTTGGTTGGGAGGACTTACTACTTTGTCTATGAGGTTTGTGGGTTTTGTGTATTTGGTTTATTTTTTTAAATCAGTTTCATGCCCTGAGGGTAAGGCAAACATTACACCGTACAGTAAAAAACAGAGTACCTTGGATGATGTATTTTTTTGCAAACAGTGTTAAGAGTTATGCTAGATTGGTAATATTTTTTCAGCCTAAAATATATTAAAAAAAATCTGTGATCACAAATGTTTTAAACTATCTAAAGAAAAAATTTGTATATTTGGGGAAGAAAATAATTTTTACATAGCTTTTGTATGCAGATATTAAAATGTAATTATGAATATAGTGGGCATAGATAACTGTGTAAGCTTGAATTCTAAAAAAGAAAAAGCTTATAACTGAAAAGTGGTCCTGGTGTTTCTGTCTCTTTGTTGCCGGCTGTTTCGTCAGCTCTGTCTCACACATCCAAGCCACTGGAATGGGAAAAGTAGGACCTAGAGCACACTGTTTTATCAACTCTAGCCTGTTCACATTTCTATCTTTCTGCATCCCTTTCATCACCTACCTCATAGCTTATCTCCTCTCCTCCCTTCCCTTGGGCACCCAACCAAAGGTTTTCACTTCCTCACTCTTCACAGCCGCCAAACTTAATTCACTCCAGTGAACTGACTCTTGATTTATGTCTCACTCAATTACATTTTTTAAGAGAACGCCCTTTCTTTCCTTCTCCGCTCCCAATCTAAACAGGGATGGTGTGACAGGAGCAATAAGCTTCTAGTCTTTTCATACTTTCCATACCTTGGTCTCCTACCTATTGGAGAAGATCTTCTCGTTCAGATATTTTCTGTAGTCTCATATTCCTTTGCAGTTTTGATTTCTTCTCCAGTCCTTTCACTGCTGTCAGGAAGAAAAGCAAGACCTAGTGCCTGGATCCAAAGTAATTTCTTGGCCTGTCCCAGATGGGAAACCTGGTTTGGGCTCTTGTTTCGCAGTGATTCCACAAGCGTTGACTGGCTGGCTGCCAGCTCCTGCTCCTGCTCCCCTTCCACATGAGGTGCCGGGAGCCTTCCAAGGGATGCTGAGCTCCCTGGCCTCCCTCTGCCTGGCATCCCTGGGAGCTCTTTCCCAATGCCAGGCTTAGTGTCCCTGGGGAGCACCGTGCTGGCACCTTGAGGGTTTGTTCCCGCTGTGGCCCGTGGCAATAGGGGCTGTCTTCAAAGGCAGGAGCTCCATCTGAGGAGCCGGAGGGAAGGCGTGCAATCCCTGCTCTGCCTGGAATCCCTTCAAGCACTCCAGTGCAGGCACCCGAGTGGGGAAGCCTTGCCAAAGCCTCTGCTGGGTTTGCTCTGAACCAGGAGCTTGGGTTGCTTGGGTGGGTTGCTTGGGCCCCTGGGGACCAGCTCTGGAACAAGGAATTACTTCGGTGTGTAAAACCTTGTTTACTCAATGTGAAGAAATAGTTCTGCTCCCACAGGTGCCAGTGCTCTGGCTTCATTCGTAGTGGTGAAATCTGTATTTTTCAAAAAGTAGCATGGTGGCTGTGGAGAGGAGCAGTATTCTGACAGCCACATGAATTTGCTTCAGTGTCTATTCATCACTGCAGAGAAGGACATAAGAGATGGTGAGTTCTCCCCCCGGAGCTCTGGCCCTGCAGCAGGACTGTGTTCTTGACCTCTTACGGGCTGCCTCGTGCACCCTGAGCCTCTTGGTGAACATGACTGCAGTTTGTTTGTCCTCTTGGTGGCAGTGGATGAGGATTTCCTGCCCTTGAAAACTGAGCCTCGTCTGAATGACTTTCTTTGTGACCTTAGGAGTCTAACAATAAACAAATGTGTGTCTTACGTGGTGTGTGCAGTGTGCAGTGTGGTATTCTCCATAGCATCAATAGTTTTAATATGAAAACTGGCGTATTAGGAGTGACTGCAGATACACCTCCTCTGAAGTAAGTAACGAGTATGTACAAAAGTCTCTCTATTTATCATACTGCAGCTCTCCTTTACCAGGTAGACTCCTTTCCAGACTGAATCACAGAGCATCTCTCTCTGCTCTCATGCCTATGCCTGGTGAAACACTGACCCTGCAGGTACTGCCACAACTCGCTTTGGTACGCGCAAAGATGTGCCTGAAGGCCCTTAGAAGTACTAAAAACTGAGAAAGCCCCTTTGAATGATTTGGGAGAGCTTTGAGACTTCTAAAACCAAGGAATACTGAAAGACTTGTGGGATCCCTGAGTCAGAGGTCCCAAAGGGAGAAACAAAATGGCTCCTAGGTCATCCTGACCTTGTGGTGCCTTGGAAAATGACAAACTTGGAAAAGTGGTCCAAGCTCAGTACCCTGCTGTGCAGAATTGGGGTGGAACCTACAGGGGAAACAAGACAATCCATAGTGGATTGTATTTGGAAAGCAGTGTAAAAATGTAGAGAAGGACACCACCAAATCAAAAGCAAAACCCGGAACCAGCAAGAGGCTGTCTGAATGGGTATGGTGGTAGCTTAAAGCAGTGTTTCTCTGAACAGAAGTTCTCTAGTTGCAAGAAATAAAAGCAATTTTGCAAAGTCCAAACAAAAGCTGTATTTAAAGGGGAAAACAGATGTGTCATATGTAGTTGCAAGGTCTTTCATATCTTCCTGCTCAGAGGTAGGAACAAAAAGGGGAAAAAGTTTTCTTTGCTTGAATAACTATAGAGGCAGAAAGTTCGCTGGCTGTTGTAATGTTTAAAATTGAAATGAAAGCTCGGGCATGACTTAGTGTGTATATAATGTTGCAGCAGGTCTTGGCTAGGGCTGAAAGCATGTCCAAAGTGAAATCTCAGAGACATATTCTCTAATCCAAGGAGCAGAAGCCCACACAAATAAAACGTTAAAACATCAAAGACCAGAAAAATGAAAGAGAGAGAGAAAAAAAGAAGGAAGGAAGGCAGGCAGGCAGGCAGACAGGCAGGGAAGGAAGGAAGGGAAGGGAGGAAGGAAGGAGGGAAGGAAGGAGGGAGAGAAGGGGAGGGAGGAGGGAAAGAAGGAGAGAAGGAAGGAAGGAAGGAGGAAGGGAAGAAGGGAGGGAAGGAAGGAAGAAAGGAAGGAAGGAAGGAGGAAGGGAAGAAGGGAGGGAAGGAAGGAAGAAAGGAAGGAAGGAAGGAGGAAGGGAAGAAGGGAGGGAAGGAAGGAAGAAAGGAAGGAAGGAAGGAGGAAGGGAAGAAGGGAGGGAAGGAAGGAAGAAAGGAAGGAAGGAAGGAGGAAGGGAAGAAGGGAGGGAAGGAAGGAAGAAAGGAAGGAAGGAAGGAGGAAGGGAAGAAGGGAGGGAAGGAAGGAAGAAAGGAAGGAAGGAAGGAGGAAGGGAAGAAGGGAGGGAAGGAAGGAAGAAAGGAAGGAAGGAAGGAGGAAGGGAAGAAGGGAGGGAAGGAAGGAAGAAAGGAAGGAAGGAAGGAGGAAGGGAAGAAGGGAGGGAAGGAAGGAAGAAAGGAAGGAAGGAAGGAAGAGAAAGGAAAGAGAAAGAAAGAAAAGAAAGAAAGAGGCCAAATCTTGCACCCCCTGAAGTCGGAGCTGTAGATAATGGCAAAAGGAGAGATCCAGGCTGTGGTCTTGGTGAAGTTGTTCCTTGCTCCAGTGAAGTGTAGGAGAGATCACTAGTATTGCCAGTTGCTTTCACAAAAGGCGCAAGAAAGTGTTTGGCAACTATGACATAGGAACATAATCCACACTATAAAAACAGCACACGTTGTTGAAGCGGGTCAGAATCTGTGAATGTGAGCAGCAGAGAGCCTGCAAGATGTATAACCATGAACATCCCAGAGGACTGAGTCAGAGAGAGTCAGGAAACCTCTGACTCAATGTGTTCGTGTTGCCAGGAGTTCCTTAATTCTTCTGTGCAGGAAGTCCAGAAGTCCTCTTCAAAGACTCAGAGGGATCTAACAGACATCAGCTGCCAGTGTCTCCCCCTTCCTTTCTCACTCTCTGCCAACAGCAGAGAAGGTTTTTTCTTGGAGCTCCCCTCCTGCATCCCTGAGCCCCTGGGGCTGAGTGCATGGGGTCTATTGGGGCAGCCTCCAACACTGCAGCTCTGCCACTGCTCCCCATCTCCCAGGAGAGGTCTCCTGTGCTCCTGCCACTGATGCCTGCAGCCCAGAAGCCACAACCTTCTGCTGGCTTTCTGCACAGTCTCCTTTTCAGACCCATTTGCAGGAGAGATGCTCTGGGCTGTAGAGCCCAGCTGGGCCAGAGACCTGGTTGTCCCCCATGGGAGCCCAGGCTGGCTGCCCTCTCCCATGGTGATCCCCTGCTCCCCAGGCAGGCATGAAGCCTTGCTCTGAGATGACTGCATCTTCCAATGGAGAGCACAGAGCTTGGACCTCACTATTGGATGCAAACCTGGAGGTGTGTGGGGCTGCACAGGGCCTGATCCTGCACCCCTCCACCCCAACACCATCCCACACAACAAGAAAGATGGTGCTGACAAGAGCAGAGGGGGAATTCTTTGCTGTGAGGGTGGTGAGGCACCGGAACATGATGCCCAGAGAAGTTGTGGATACCCCATCCCTGGAAGTGTTCAAGGCCAGGTTGTTCGGGTTTTAGTTGGATGAGCAACCGGGCCTAGTGGGTGGTGTCGCTGCCCATGGCAGTGGGGTTGGAACTAGACAATCTTTAAGGCCCGTCCAACCCAACCCATTCTGTGATTAATGGTCTTCCTGTCACTCCCACAGAAGAGTTCAGCAGAGTTTATCTCACCCTGTACATGTGTCTGGGCAGGAGGGATCTATTGTGTCCTTCCTGGCACAGCTCGTGCCTCTGTGCTGCCATGGCAGCCTTCCTCCCACTCACACAGCAGGAGAAATGGGGCAGTCCAATCTCAATCTCTTCTGCTGATTCAGGTGGTCATTGAACCAGCTGGTAAATTCTTATGGACTAGGATATCCTCCCGCCATTCCACTGCTGTGCTCCTCACGCCTAGGGAACAAGTGTGGTGGCTTTGCCTGGCTGCTGTCTGACTGTGGTGGGAAATTTTGCAGGGGTTTCCAACACAGTGGTGGTGCAAGCAGGGTAGGTCCGTCTCCTGAGTCCCAGAGCACACACCAAAGCTGCTGACCACTCCCTCTAGCCATAGTGAGCTCTCTACTCTCTGTGTTCACAATCCTCGTTCTAGCACTGAGACTCTCCTGTGGAATGGGACAGTTGAACACGCTCTGCGCTGGCTCAGCCAGGTCCTTTGGAGGTGAAGCCCATTTTTGTGACTGCCTGAGCAGTGAACAAAGTGCTTTTCCATTCAGTCAGTGGCTGCTTTATCTATCATGAGCAGATCACCTCAGTCCTAGACACTGTTCTCTTCCAGAGAACGGAGAGCTCTTCTAGAACCCCCATTAATGGTCTGTGTAGACAGATGCTGACATCAGTCGTGCATTCCAGTACAGCATGTGTGGAGAAGGAATGTACCCCAGAGGCATGAGCCTCCCTTGGAAGTCCTGCTGACAACAGAGATGAGATGAAGGGCACCACAACAGATCTGTACTTACCAGGTCAAGAACTACAGCGACGGAGTGATGGTCACAAAGGTCTGTCTGGAGGAAATGAGTCCTGACAACAGGGACCAATCTGCAGCCTCTGAAGCCTGTGTGCAAAGCTTAGGAGCAGATATTCTTTGTCAAATGTCTGTAGCATTAAAATGGGGCATCCGGTGGTTGTAAAATCCTGACATGCACTTTTTATTCTCCTCAGAAGTATCCGGTCACCAGAGTTTGTAAGCTGTGAATATGGGTACCAAGGCCCAAGGGAGAAATTAGAGATTATGGGGGAAGGAAGCTGTTCTGGCCAGAAAGAGAGGGGTTTGAGCTCCCTGCAGACTCTGTACACATGCACAACTTTACACTCAACACAGCGCTAAAAAACCAAACTGGGCTGATCCATTTCCAGGCTATATTCCTAAATCCCTCTGTTGAAAAAGAGGTGCTGCTTGCCCTTTAAAACCAAGGTGTTCTGGGGCTGACAGTTCCTTTTGGGAGCCAAGGACAGCTTCAAGTCCCAGGCTGCCCTGCACTGAGGGCAAGGGAACACATCGGGCTGGGAATATCCATGGTGAAATCACCACCTCGAGCAGCTGACAGGCACACAGCCCAGGGAGCCTGGAGCTGTGAGAGGTGTGCTCCAGCTCCAGCCCTGGCACTGGAGCTTGGCTGCTGGCCTGAACTCAGGGCGAAAACAGCACACAGAGACCACTCGTGGTGTGAGGTGTGGGATTCTTCTTAATTTCATTTCTATTTCAAGTTCTACTAAGATAATCAGCAGTGAAACCAGGTAATCATCTAAAGTTAATTATACCTTGTCACATTTCTAGCTGTGCTGATCTGATCTGATTTGCCTCTAGCCTTGGCTTCAGACAGTAGAACGCACCTACACTCCATTATTCCCACACATGTTTTTTCCTGAACTGGGCATGATGACAGTATTTCAACTTCAAAATAAACCTTACAATATCAATTTCTTTTTTACAGTGGAAAATAAGGTGGTTATAAGGATTTTAACCAGGAGATACCAAGACAAGGTAGGTGTCTAGGCCAGGACAAGAGGCTGGACCAATAAGCCAGGTTTCAGAATCGTTTTAATAACCTGTGATGCTGCACTTTTATGCATTACCAGCTCCAGGAGGCTGACCCCAGTAATATTTTCATTTTCATCAAGAAAGTAAGCAAGATTTTTTTCCCCTTTTTCTGGGCTTCATAAGAGAATTAGTAGATTTTTGCCTTCCTCAGAGTCAAGATGTTTGACTCCTTCAAAGTCAAGTGAGCCCCTCTCAACTCTTGATGTTTGTCTCTGCTGCAGATGAAGTTCATCTACTGTTCAAAGTATATTTTAAGCAGAGAGGTTGATCAGTAAGAGGGAACACTTGTCTGCACTGGCCATTTGACCTTCATTCCTGCCTGTCAGCCACATGCACACGCTGACTCCTGGGCATTTTCTCTTTAGAGTACAGTAATAGCTGCTGCCCTGGGATCAGAGGTCAGGTGCCAAGGGCTTGTAAGAAGGAGGATTGTTCTGGGTGGATGCCAGTGCTCTCCATAGACTGGAAACTGCTGTCACTCTAAAAGTACTGTAAAAACTCATATTCTTTGTGAGAGGGTGCAGATTTTACCAATTGCATGAGTTAAGGGTCAGTTATGAAAATCCTGCTGTTCTGCTCTTTTGCAAGCTGTGGGACAGCTCAGGACTGCATTATTCTTGGACCAGATTTGAAGCAGTCTAGCACTGAACATAAGAAGGTTTTCTGAGCTTTAATTCACTTGGCATTTATTTTAGAAGTTGACCTAATATCATTGTATTATGAAATGTGCTTGTTGCCTTCCCTCTAAGCATCCATCATGTCCCTGAAATGACTGCTGGATAGTCTGTACCGAATTTTCCCTTTTATTTTTCCTCTGTCACTTCAGGCCCACTGGATTGAATACTTTTTGCATAACGCAAACTCACTGATGACTAATAATAAGACCCAAGACTTGAAGCTGGTTTTGAAATTCTACTTCTTGAAAGGAGATGTTGAAAAAAACCCCTCCATTTCCCTTCTCTGTATGAATCTCTGTGTAAAATGCTTTATCTAGGACAGAAGTGTTTCCTTCTGCTTCTGCACTGGGACACCAGTTTTTTAATGATTTTTAAGTGTAAATATGGTAACCAACAGATGACAACTATAACCTACTACAAGTAAGCAGAGAGAGAAGGGATAGCTTAAGGTTTGTCTTGCTTAAAGAGCTGGTATAACTGATTATATGTTTGGGTTCAGGCCTAAAAGCTGTTCAGAAATCAAGCGGATAAAGAGAAGAATCTCACTTGTATGTAAGTCAGTGATCCCCAAAATATATTTCAGTGGAAATCTTTCTGAATAAAACATCTATTTTTTTTCCTAAAGTGGGATTAACAGCATTGAGAAGTGGCATATTTTTCTAACAAAAAGTGAGAGAACTTTGGCCTTTTTCACCAGTTTTACTCTGCACAGAGCCCGTGTAAGGGGGGAAAACCCCAAAGGAACTGGGCTTTACAGAACATCTCATTTGGCTGGAGGGACAACTTACTAGCTAGCCCAGTCTGAAACACCATGTTCCAACGAGCCCAGTGCACATACACAAAGGAAGCTACAAAATGAAGTGGTTTTTACTGAACCCTGATTTTGTGACAGCAGCCTACATTGCATGCCTAGCACGCTGGGTGCCTGGTCAAACCCTGTCAGCTGTAAAGCAGGGCAGAGTGTTGGCACCTCTGTTATTTAAAATGTCAGGACTCTTCCCACATGGAAAAGGTGGTGCATTATGCTGTGAATGTTGATTTTACACCTAGACAATAAGTGGTAGCTTGTCTGACAGACACACTGATGAATAGATGCAGGGAGCCGTTTACCATTCAAAATTCCTCAGCTGAGAAATAACTCCTGGCTGTGAGTCTGGAGGCACCAGGATTGCTGTCAAGGCCTTTGTAAGAACCAGGGTGATTTTAGTCTGATTCTGCACAGTCTTCTTTGAATGCTCCGTGATCCTTACAGCACCCAACTGGTGAGGATATGGGTGAGGGAGGTAGGAATTTTTGCTACCTGAAAATCATACCATATCCACAACACAAGCCTCAGTTACATGCTTTGTAACTGGGCCTTGCAGAGAGGCTGAGCTTGTCACTTTGAGGAGTCTAGGCAGGGAAGTGCACTGAGAGCACAGATAGTTGTTTCCTTTTGATCTTCATTTGTGGATGCACACTGGGCTGTTTGGAAGATTGCTTTTCAATCCGGTTTAGAGAGAGAGCTGGTTTTCCAACTAAATTAGATGTTGTGTAAAAACATCCTCCTTTCCACCAACTTTCTTGATTCTGCAGCTCAGGCATTCTTCTTCAGACACAGCATTTCAGTTTATCCTGGGACTGCAGCATGGGCATGAACACTCAGAAACTAACACCTTCAGCTGGAGAAAAGCAAAAACTGGTTTTGGAAATATAACCACAGGATCTTATGAAGCTTATCTCCCTAGCCAGGCAGCCTCTCTCATTCCTTATCATCTGACCTCTCTGCACGATGCTGGAAGCTGTATAACGAGTCCAAACCCCAAAGACTCTGCCTCTGCAGCAGGATGGGGACACAGAGCATCCACACAATGTGCTGTTAGAAAGCATCTCTGCCATTCCTGATTAGCTACTGGAGAGAAATTGAAAGCTTCTCTTTCAACTCTTTTCTTTCCCAAAGTACTTGGCCAAACCTGCAAAAGTCACAGAAAGAAGAAAAATCCAACTAATCTAAACTACAGAAAACCTCAGGTAAAGAAGTTTGCCAGACTGATGAACAGGCTTTACAAATTACCTACTTATATTTATCCTTCTGCCTCCTCAGTCATTTGATTTCACAAGTTTTGCTAGGGATACTGTAGATTAAATAGAAGAGCTTTGCCCAAACCAGTAGCAAAAAGTACCAGAGAGCTTAAAGTGAAAAACAGGAAACTTCTACACCACAGGAATCCTGAACGTTCAGTTTAAAGAGTATTCACTGATTGGAAAATGCTAAATATTTACTTGAGGGCAATAAGAATGAAAAATGTTCAGAAAGGAGGATGTGAAATCCATTTAAAGAAAACAAAAAGAAAAGACGATAAGTAATCCAGCTAAAAATCTTACTTTTCATTTTGGGAGGGAAAACCCAAGATCTTATAACTATGAAAAAACCCTAGGAACAGTGTTTAAGGCTTCACAAGCCAAGGAAATCCACTGAATACTAGGTTTAATAAGGCCTCTAAAGCTTGAAAGGGTTGGTGAAGTCGTGCCATAAAGGCCAGAAAATGTCCATTTACTTTCTTCTGAATACCAGACAGACCCTCCAGGCATGGGAATTGACTTCAAGTACCTGTCACAGCCTCAGTCTTTGCTGCCTCCTCTCCTGCCATTCCTCAGAGCTAAGCTGAGGGCTGGTGGTTGTGGTGGGCAACGCTGAGCTCTTCCCAGCCCCCTCCTGTGCCCACCTGGCTGCTCAGCAGGAGACTGGCTCAGGATACGGGCTCTGGTTTCCTGGAGCAAAGGCTCCTACTGAGTTCTTGCACAGCCTGGAGGCGAGGATCTGGCATTGCATTGACTAGGAGCAACATCTTTGTCCCCTCCCTGTGGCCAACAAGGTTTGCACCTGGCCAGCTTGGCCAAGACGACCGGAATGGGCAGGAGTAGCAGGATGGTTGGGAAAGGAGTGGCTGCCACATTTCATGGTTTCCTGGGTTTTAGAGAACTTCCAAGGTCAGGTTGAAGGCTGGGGCACACAACCATTTCAGAGGTCCCCTGCCCTTTGATCTCAGAATCACTGAGGTTGCAAAATAACCTCTAGGATAATCAAGTCCAGCCATTAACCCAGCACTGCCAAGTCCATCACTAAACCACATCCCAAAAAGCTACATCTACATTCTACGTTTGTGCAGAAATAATTGAGAAAATTGCCTATCTAGGAAATCAAAGGTAGAACTCAATAACGTCCAATATGCTTTTGTACTTAAACTTTATATCTAAAAGATGTAACACCAGCTGCTCTTGTTTTTTCTCACCTTTTTGTGTGATAGAATAGCACCTGTTACAACCAGACTGTGTGCCAGGCTTGCCAATATCTCAAGAACATATAAATCATGGCATGATCCAGTGTGTCATGGAAGCGGATGACCTTCCAAGTCGGCACTAAACCGCAGTCCCCCAGTGCTCTGACGAGGGACTCTGGCTTCCCTTCTCTGTCTTGCTTGTAAGACACACCCAAGGACAGAGTGCAGACTGAGCCAGCCTTTTCTGGCATGTGAAGTCACTGACCAAGAGCTCTCTTCTTCTTTTCAATCTACTCTGAAGAAAAATAGTAGGCTGGAGCCAACTGATAGTCTGTTCCCAATGTGTGAGATCTGACAGACCTAAAAATGTATGGAAAGAACTGGTAAGGCTTTGTTTATATGCCAGGCAGGACAAGTACACAAAAGTAGACCTATCATGTAGCCCTATCTCACTGGTTTGGAGCAATTCAGTGCAGAGGAAAATTATGTAATGAGAAGATACAAGCATGCTAGAAAGGACTTTTACTCTGGAACAGTTTGCCCAGAGAGGTTGTGGATGCCCCATCCCTGAAAGTGTCCAAGACTAGGTTGGATGGAGTTCTGAGCAACCTGGTCTGGTGAATGGTGTCCCTGCCCATGGCAGGGGGGTTGGAACCTCTTTGAGGTCCCTTACAACCCAGGCCCTCTATGAATCTATGATTCTTAGTAATAACTCCTGATTATTGAAGACCAAGGTGGCAGAGAGGAATGCAAGTTCCTGAGCTGTGTTACAGAAACAATAATGAATGTAACACCAAATCAGAAGCCAGAGGAGATTTTACTAATAACGTGTATTTAATTAAAATGTCCCATACATATGGTCAGGAAAAGAAAGATACACTGTGGGGAAAGAGTTGCTAATATCAGCAAAGTGTAGAGAAGGTGTTTATGGTTTTGTAGAGAAGGAGTTTATGGTTTGGCATCCTCTCATTTTTTCCTCTTAGGTTGTTCTGTGTATTACACTGTAAATACTTCCTGTTCTCTCTCACTTGTATTAAGAGAAATTAAGAAAGAGATAGAAAAAATGGCAGATTTGTTCAACAGGCCTATCATCAGTAATAGGATTTCACCATTTAGCATCAACAGTCTGAATTTCTTTAAACTGTGCAAAACCAAAAAGTTACAGCTTTTGCTTGCATCTCACACATTTGCACATAAATTACCAAATGTATCTCTACCTGATTTCTGTCCTATTCCAATGAATGGGAATGACTGTTTCCTCAGTTGGCAAGGCTATACCAGAGTAACTAAGAGCAAAATTGTAAAAATTTTGATTTCTCAAAATATTTAAGTTCCCTGATTCCCATCTTCCTTTCTCAAATCTATTATTTATCAATCCTGACTCAGAGAGCTTTTCCGCAAGCCACTCACAAGGCATATTCCATTTGCAGAGTAATCTGGCTCCACCAAGTGACAATTGTTGTGATTGCTGGTCTGCACCTGCACCTAAAATAACACGAATCTGGCACTTAAGTCCTACAACAAGCCAGTACATCATATTTTCATTGGAGAGCTTTCAACTCCAGGAATTTTAGACTGTGGGATTTCCTTTACTATCAATATTATTTGTATTTTTATCATTTTGTGTTAGGGAGACCATGGAAGAGTTGAAGCAAGACACCTTTTTGTAGTCCAGAGCTGTCCTTCAGTGAATAACTAGCAAAGACACAAACAAAATTGGCAGGCAGCAGTGACCAAAGGCATGTGGGCTAGCTGTGAAATGAAGTTTCATACCCGTACAGATCTTCATGAGTACACAGGAACATGCATTTAATGCACTTAAAAGACGTAGAGGCTCTTATAGAGGAAATTAACATCTTGGCTATTATAGTTCTTTCTCTCTGTCATGTTCCCTCACTACAGAGGAGTCCATCAGAATGTGTGCTGTGTTCTCAGCTACACGTTCCTTTGCAAGGACTGCATGAGCTGAAGGAGAAGGGGAAATTGCTCAGTGCCCTCAAGGGGGATGAAAGCCAGAGGAATCACAAGAAAAAGCAGACAAACTAGCTCCAGAAAGCATGGCAAAAACTTCCCAGGCAGGGCTAGCCAGAAAACCTTGCTACTCAGAAAGTCACTATGTTGGACATCTGCTAAGACATGGCAATCAGGGCAAGAACTGAGGGTTCTGAGTTCTTTTTCCATTTTTTGTTTTGCTTTGGTTTGGATGTTTTTGTACCTCTGAACAACCAGGAACATCTGGTTGTATCCTGTGTCCTGTCTCTCTCCCAGGCTCAGTCCAGAATTTCAATTAGAGGCTGGCGGAGTGCTGGTCAGTGGGAAAGGCAATCCTTGGGATTTCAGGCAGTACAGTAAGACATCAAGAAGACAGCACTAGAGTTAAAAATCCTCATCACACCAAACTGCAAACTGTGTGTTGATGAAATAGTATCCAATATTCTCATCTGGAAGCAGGGCTGGTTTTCTCAAATGATGCCAATGTGGGCAGAGGGCACTGTCACTAATGTTCTTTGTTGCACTGCACTGTGCCACCAGCATCCAGGTTTCTGTGTGCATCCATATAGGATAATTTAAAGATATACACTCCATGGAAGAGTTCAGAAAAAGTGAAGTGCAAATATACATTTTATTGTCTATGATGTTTTCCTCTTTGCTATAAATATATCTAAAATATAAATAATGTAAATTATATAAATATAAAATAACGCTATACATGTAACTATTGTATTACGAACAATATCAGTGTTGCTTATTTGTGTATATATGTATTGTAACAGTGCTATGAGATGTGGATATACCTGTAGCATTCTAGATTTTTCTGAACTTAGAGCAGGGTATGTTAAAGTATTGATACTGTAGTAGAAGTAACAACTGTTTCTGATCTATCTAATAACCCCTGTATGTATTTTCTTCTGTATGTATTTTCTTATTTTGAATTTCTTCCATATTTAGATGAAAACATTTATTCATCTTTTACCTACTTATTTACACTAAAATAATGAATAACTGAAAACATTTTAGAATAAATCTGTACATCAAGAAGACCAATAGAATAAATGTGGCAATGATGATTTAGAGCATATGCACTTTACCTTAATGAGACATATGTCGTCTCACGCTAAATTAACTTGTGCTTTTTTGCTGCTATTGAGTATGTGCTGTTTCAGTAATGAATATGCTAACGTATGTCATTGAAGGAAGAAACATAAAAAGTGGGAAAAAAGTGCAGAAAGATTTCAGCTGTAGGAACTACAATGATATTCTGCACATCCAAAGGTAAGTGACAGCGTCACAGTACTGCCTGCCCTTCCCCTAACCAGTCTCACCTTCCATCCAGAGGTGAGAAACAAATTAGTGCTCTTCCAACCAAGGAGAGGAACCCAGAGAACTCTTTGCAGTATAATTATGATTGATATTACACATAACAGTGTACTCTGTTTACTTTTTTTCCTCCATCCTGACACTTTCACCTTGTTGCCACCATCACAGTTTTCCACCTACATCTTGCTTTGATAAAAGTAGTGACATAGGGGTCATATCTAGAAGCCTGCCCAAGCTGAGCTACCCTGGTGATTTTACACCTTTGTCAACATTGCCTGATGCAGGGCATGAGGCAGCTGAAGTCATGGGAGGGGGATCTTATCTGAGTTTCTGGAGGATGCCCCCTGCCTGTATCAACAAAAGCTTATTATGAGTCACCTGTGCATGGTGGCCCTTCTGCCCTGGTTATTCCCTACGTGGTCAATTCCCTACAGCACCAAAAATGAGTTGACAAAACTAAATACAGTGGGTTTAACCATTTGACCTGACAAAGTCATTGGAGTTTCTCCTGTTACTGAAATTAGTAGAAATCATTAAATCTTTTTCTACGAAGGACTGTGTTACTAATTTATGTTATAAACATCCAATATAAATGTTCTAATTCTACTTATTTGAAGAATTTGATTATGGGAGCAGCAAAAACAACTAATTAACATTGCATAGGACATTTCAGGTCCAGCTTCTTCCTCATCCGGGAACTGAGGAAGAACTTCCTGACTTGCTCGTCTCTCTGGCTTGAGAGCACTACGTGCAGTCGGTCCCTGGAGGTGCTGTATGCTGACCTCCACACCTCGTGTCGCACAGCAGCATGTAGCATGAGCCTCAAACTCTGACGAGAACTGTCTGGAATGCTGCCAGAATCACAGCTCTGATTCCCTCAATTTAATGTAACTACAGGATGTAACTCTGTCCACATGACTTAGTAAAGTGAGATCAAACCTGCGTTGAGGTTATATCCTTGCATCCTCCACCAGCTCCGGTCACTGCAACAGCTGGTTTGCCATATGAATACACTTACCTGCAATAAACTAATAGTATTAGTACATGCAATATGACTTCATCTTCGTAGAGAAAAGCATCAGCTAACAGTAGAGAGCCACTTGAGCTACAACTATTGACTACTTGGGAGCATTCATTATGAAAGTACCAAATAATATGGAGGAGGGAGCTTGCAGGTTTTTCTACTACAGTGACAAAGAAATATTAATGCTTTAAGATGTGAGTAATCTTGAAACGAGCACAATTTGCTGATCATTTGTAAGTACCACTAGTACAAGAAGTAAGAAAAAGGTGATGAGAAAATATTTTTCCTTGATATGTATACTTTGTGAAAAAAAGGAGCAGTTCACTAGGACTGCCTGTGGATAGTCAAGAGGAAAACAACCAACACAGTCCATTTAATCCTAGTCAGAGCACCTGTGTCAAGCAATTGGATGACTGATGGTTAGAAGACTTTATCAGCATTGTCAGACACCACTAACTACCAGTTGGCCAAATGCAAAATATGTCAGCCGTGAGTAAGGCAAAGTTTACAGGGAAAAGTATTATTTTGGTTAGACTAGCTGCTGTCTGGAAAAACTAGAAAGATTAGTCTCTTTGAATTATTAATCAATAGGTAATTTTAGAGACAGCTGTTTGCAAGGGCACACATGAATAGAGCAGGAACTGTTGTACAGAGGGACATGCCCAACTGTTGGGGTGAAAAAGAGTGGAAGGCTTGGGGGGTGTTAGGATGAAGGTAATTGTACAATATCATAAAACCATTACTCTGTTGGGCACTTGTTCCTTAACATCCAGTAGAATCCCTCTTTTCCCCAAGCTGGTGGGGCCTTGGAGGCTTTTTGAGGTGTATTATTTGGGAGGAGGCTGGTAGTAGTTTGGAGGAGCTAGGAAGAATGAAGAGAGGAACACAAAGGAGAGTGGGGAAAAAAAGCAGAGGAACTGAAATGCTGATCTGGCTTTCTGTAGCACTATGAACTGGAGCGGAGGCTTTAATTAACTAATTTGCTCATCATTTTGCATGTTTAAGACTAAGAGATTCTAGCTCTTTATGTTATCATTGTGTATTTCAAAGAGGGATCTTTACACTGGATAAATGAAATGTGTTCTCACAGCAACTTACCTGACAGAAGGAAAGCAAATCCCAACTTTTTTGATTTAATCAATAATAAGTTAAATAAAAAAATGGATTTACATCATTGTAAAAGTTATGCAGACAAAACCAGTGATTTTGAGCTGAAGAGCAAAAAATACAGAATCTTCCAAGCACTAGGTACTCATAAATTACTTTTGTTTCCATTCTTAATGCATAAGAGACTTCTCTAGCTTGAGGTATATCACTGTCCATGGCAGAGAGTTGGACTAGATGATCTTTAAATGATCTTTCCAACATAAGCCATCCTATGATTCCACGTTCCTGTCTTCTGGGTAAGTTCCTTTTATTAAGCTGTATTTATGTTTGAAAATTCTACACAGTACTATTATTCTTCTTATTGGAAAAGAGAAGGAACTTAATGCAGTAGAAATTGTTTGCTAGAAATGTTGTTATTCATTAAATTCTACCTTTTTTCCTTGGAGAATTTCTACGATGTGCTGCTGGAGATGGTGAAATACTTGGATGTGAA
Source organism: Atrichornis clamosus (assembly GCA_013400975.1). Lineage (NCBI taxonomy): Eukaryota > Metazoa > Chordata > Aves > Passeriformes > Menuridae > Atrichornis > Atrichornis clamosus. The sequence continues at coordinate 19,718 of WBMZ01009042.1, forward strand.
ATGGAGGTTGATAGTAAGAGAAATGAGCCTTCTCATTACATTAAAGAGGTCTGCCAGCAGTCTGACAATTCTATTTCTGTAATGAAAACGGCTCCAGACAAAAGTAAACAAATCTAGGTAGAAATTAGGCATTGTTTCTACAACATAATTACTGCTTTTGAAGTAATTGTGAAGCAATTTTCACTTATTATCATAAAAAGAGTACATTAATGTCAGAAAAAGAGAGACCTTTTGAATGGAGGTGCCTAGCAGAACAGAAGAATTTGAAGATGGGCTTTCTTATATCTGCAGTCTATTTTCATTATCTACTGAGCAGTTCAATAGAGACAACTATTGTTCAATGGTGCAATTAGTATTTATGTAATCAACAGCTGTTACAAAGTAAAAGATTTAGAAAACCTACTTAGAAAAACAGATGTGGCCTGCAGCTAAAATTCCCAAACTGCAGTAGTTTAGAGGAATTCTCATTCAGTAGTACATTTATGAGTTGCTTGCTGGAGGATGGCTTACACAGAGATTATTTGGTAACTACATACTGGCTGATGCAAGTCATTCTAGAAGGCTCCTAACAGTCTAGTTGTTTACAGGTTCCAAATGTTATCAAAACTCCAATTTTTTTTTTGCTTGCTTGTTTTTGTTTATAAAGGCATGCATCAGAATCTTGTCCGGATAAAATAGTGTTAGAGCTGGGAGATTCTTTTTCCGTGTGAAGAGAGGCCATTTTACAGTGTGTTACCAAAAACCATGTCCACTGGGCATTACTATTCAGAGGTGGAAACTCAGGATGTGCTTTGTCTGTGTGACTTAAGAGACACCAGACTCAACAGGAGAGTTTTGTAAATGGGGAGCAATTGGACTTGCAAGTCTTGAGAAGTGCACTGTAAGAAATATCATTCCAGTATTTTTCCAAGATATATCCAGGATGAAGTAATTGGAAGGACAGATTGATAGATCTTAAGAGTATCGGTGTAAATGTCTATTTAATCTTAATTGAAAGTTGCCTCTATGATATTCAGCTGGGAGTTCCTCTCTGGAACCTTTACAGACACAGACTTTTAAGATCCACGTCGGCCTGAATCATCCTAAGTGCATAATGATCCATCATACCTTATGTTTTTAAATAGGAGAAACTTCTGAGCCGTTTTCTGGTGTTGTCAAAAGTGCTTCATCCTCGCAGCATGGTGAATGCACATAATTGTCCCGGAAAGCGAAGACCCAGCAGCTCCAAAAGGCGTGTGAATTGTGCACTTGATATCTCTCAAGAGGCAAGTATTGAATGAAAGCTACTTAGAGAAATTAAACTGAAAAGTAAGTGCATCAAGCTATTTTTAAATATAGTCTTGGAAGACAAGATATTTACATATGAAAAATACATTCTTAATTAAAACCTTTACAGAAGGATTGGGTAAGGACAACACAAAAGGGTTCAAGTAGAAGGAGACTTCCTGCATTGCCAAATGTACTGTGTCTCACAGTATACCATCTATTGGAAAAGGTTTCCTCATTCAGATATTGTCTCTCTTCCCATATTCCTTTGCAGTTTTGATTTCTTCTCCAGTCCTTTCACTGCTGTCAGGAAGAAAAGCAAGACCTAGTGCCTGGATCCAAAGTAATTTCTTGGCCTGTCCCAGATGGGAAACCTGGTTTGGGCTCTTGTTTCGCAGTGATTCCACAAGCGTTGACTGGCTGGCTGCCAGCTCCTGCTCCTGCTCCCCTTCCACATGAGGTGCCGGGAGCCTTCCAAGGGATGCTGAGCTCCCTGGCCTCCCTCTGCCTGGCATCCCTGGGAGCTCTTTCCCAATGCCAGGCTTAGTGTCCCTGGGGAGCACCGTGCTGGCACCTTGAGGGTTTGTTCCCGCTGTGGCCCGTGGCAATAGGGGCTGTCTTCAAAGGCAGGAGCTCCATCTGAGGAGCCGGAGGGAAGGCGTGCAATCCCTGCTCTGCCTGGAATCCCTTCAAGCACTCCAGTGCAGGCACCCGAGTGGGGAAGCCTTGCCAAAGCCTCTGCTGGGTTTGCACCAAGGACCAGCTCTGGAACAAGGAATTACTTCGGTGTGTAAAACCTTGTTTACTCAATGTGAAGGAATAATTCTGCTTTTGCAAATGCCAGTGCTCTGGCTGTGACATATTCAGCCTTCATTTGTAGCAGTGAAGTCTGTGTTTTTTTTAAATTAGCATGAGGTGTTTGATGGGGCTTCCAGAATGTGCCAGGAACGAGTCTGGCAGGCCTGTCAGACCACCGTGCAGCAAAAAGGCACTTGAAATGGATGGCAAAAGTGCGGGGAAAGAACTACAGCCAGCACTTGGATGATGTACACCAGGTTTTACAGCAGAGTTAGTCCTGTCCCAGACTTAACTCTGCTGACCACCAGGGCAGTGTGGGACATCAGCAAGTGGTGTGAGGCTTGGGACATTTTGGAACCTGGCTTCGCCAGCAGAGCAGAGAGCAGAGGGACACAGTGGTCAACTAATGACCACTGGTGATTCAACCAGCAGTAGCTAGCATCCCCCTGATTGCCCTTGGAAACAAGGGTCCTCAGGGGCAGTTCCTTTTGGGAGCCAAGGACAGCTTCAAGTCCCAGGCTGCCCTGCACTGAGGGCAAGGGAACACATCGGGCTGGGAATATCCATGGTGAAATCACCACCTCGAGCAGCTGACAGGCACACAGCCCAGGGAGCCTGGAGCTGTGAGAGGTGTGCTCCAGCTCCAGCCCTGGCACTGGAGCTTGGCTGCTGGCCTGAACTCAGGGCCGAAAGGACACATGGAGACCACTTGTGGTGTGAGGTGTGGGATTCTTCTTAATTTCATTTCTATTTCAAGTTCTACTAAGATAATCAGCAGTGAAACCAGGTAATCATCTAAAGCTAATTATACCTTGTCACATTTCTAGCTGTGCTGATCTGATCTGATTTGCCTCTAGCCTTNCTATTTCAAGTTCTACTAAGATAATCAGCAGTGAAACCAGGTAATCATCTAAAGCTAATTATACCTTGTCACATTTCTAGCTGTGCTGATCTGATCTGATTTGCCTCTAGCCTTAGCTTCAGACAGTTAAATGCACCTACACTCCATTGTTCCTATGAGTGTGCTTTTTCCTGAACTAGTCATGGTGACAGTGTTTTCAGCTTTAGAACATACTTTCTATGTATGTTTTCTTTTTTGGTGGAAAAGAAGTTGGTAGCAAGGATTTTAACTAGGAGATACCAAGGCAAGATAAGTCTCTAGGCCAGGGTGAGAGACTGGATTTATAAGCCAGGTTTCAGAATTGTTTTTGTAAGCCAGCAACTACAGTGCTGCACTTTTACTTAAGGAATTACTTCAGGACTAGTTTTGCAATTCCTCTGATTTTACTAAGAAAGTAAGAAATATTTCTTTTTTTCCTTTTGTGGGCTTCAGAATAGAATTAGATCATGTTTGTCTTCCAATGGTGAGCCCCTCTCAGCTCTTGAGGTTTGGAACAGCCAGCACTGGGCAGGGAGGAACCCCTTTTTGTGATATGTCTGTTGCAGAGGAAATACTCTCCTCTTGCTTCATGTGGATGTTATGTGGAGATTATCTGTAGGGAAGATGCTTTTTCTTGCTGACCATTTAGCCTTCATTCCTACATCCTACATGTAGGAATGCCTGCCCTGGGCATTTCCTACCTTTGCAAGGGCCCCCGTGTTTGGATCTGAGGTTAGTGTCAAGGTTTTGTAAGAGAGGAACTATTCTGTGTGTATGCCAGTGCTCTCCACAGGATCATAGAATGGCCTGGGTCAAAAATGACCTTAGAGATCTTCTAGTTCCAATCCCCTTGCCATGGACACCTACCAGGGATACCTAGCAGCTCCTCAGAGCTCCATCAAACCTCGCCTTAAAAAATTCCAGGAATGGGGCATCCACAACTTCTCCGGGCAACCGGTTCTGGTGCCTCATGATAAAGAATTTTTTCCTAATATCTAATCTAAACCTACTGTCTTTCAGTTTGAAGCCATTTCCCCTCATCCTATCACTATATGCTCTTGTAAAAAGTCCCTCTCCATATTTCCTGTTGGCTCCCTTCAGGTACTGGAAGGCTGCAGTTAGATCATCCTGAAGCCTTCTCTTTTCCAGGCTGAACAAACCCAGTTCTCTCAACCTTTCTTGATAGGAGAGGTGCTCCAACACTCTAGTCGACTTGGTGGCCCTCTTCTGGACTTGCTCCAACAAATTGATGTCCTTCCTGGATCCATCCTCACTTTAAAAGTACTGCACTTGCAAAAATTTGTGCTCTTTGTCAAGTAAAGTTTTTCTATCACTTTTACAAAAAAAGCCAAAGGAAGTGGAAATGTGGATGTTAAGGAAGCCTGACTTTGGCCGTGACACTTTGCCCGTGATTTGTGACTAAGAGGCTGAGTGCTTGGTCAGACCATGGCGGCTGTGGGACAGAATATTTGCACCTCCAAAATTCACAATGTTCTTCTCCATGAAATGGTTGGTTCATTGTGCTGTGAGTGTTTTTGTGCACCTATGTGGCATAAACAATGGCTTTTGTGACAGACAAACCAATAAATTGATGCAGGGAACCATTTATCTTCTAAAGTCTCCCTGCTTTGAAATAAGGCCTGGCTATGAGTCCTAATGCACCTGGGCTCCTGTCAGAGCTTCTGTAAGGTCCAGGGTTATATTAGGTCAATTCTGTCCAGACTTTTTCATACTGGTCCATGGTTCTTGCAGCACACAGCTGGTGTGTATATTGCAGACTGTCGGAAGATAATGTAGTAATTTTTAAATCTTCAGGTTGATGACCATGCCCTGACCTGCCCTTGAAGTGACTGAGCTCGTCTTCAGAAACCACTGGGCATGACGTGAGCAATGGCCAGACATGACAGACTCCCAGTGAGAGATTCCAACACAAGTTACATACAGCATTGTGAGGAATGGACAGATTTCACAGGGGATTAGAAGTGTAGAATAACCAGAGTTCACAGATAACTGTAAGAGAGGGTTGGAGAGCTTCTGAGAAGCAGAATCCTGCAAAACTTACGTTGCCCATGTAAGAGTACTAATAATCACAGAATCATAGAATATGCTGAGATTGGAAGGGACTTCTTGAACTCTGTCAGGCTGGTGCTGTTACCACTTCCCCAGGAAGCCTGTTCTGGTGCCCAGCAACATTCTGGATGAAAAATCTTTTCCTGATATCCAAACGAAACCTCTCTCAACTCAGCTTCTTGCCATTTCCTCAAGTCCTGTCACTGGTTACAAGAGTGAAGAGATCTGTATCTGCCCCTCTGTTTCCCCCCGTGAGGAGGTTGAAGACCACAGTGAGGTCTCCCCCCAGTCTCCTCTTCTCCAACCTGAACAGACCAAGTGATCTCAGCCACTCCTCACAAGTCTTACCCTCCAGACTCTTCACCATCCTTGAGGCCCTCCTGTGGAGACTCTCTAATAGCTTCATGTCTTTCTTATATTGTAGTGTCCAGAAGTGCACACTGGACTCCAGGTGAGTCATACAAGGTTAAAAATATCTACATATCATTATCAGAAGTTCAGAATTTGGATACGGATGTAGCCAGATTATTATTGAAACAGAAAAGGTAATTAGGGTATTCTTGTTTATTTGGGAGGAGACTAGGGTGGAGAAAGGAGGATTGAAACATGGGAAAAGGGCTAGTAGATGTGACGTAAGCACAGCTGTCTATGGGTCCCTGCCCTTTATCACTACAGCCTGAAGCAGGACAATTAGCCAAGCCTGTTGTGATCATACCATGCATGTCTAACTTGTTTGCAGAGTCAGGAGGCCCAGTGTGCATTCAGTTGCCAGCAAGAGAACAACCAGGATGGACAAATTGAGCATCCCATCATCACCATGTTGGTATCTGTTCCAGGACTGATGGTATCAACATCTCCCTGTCAGCCTAACATCGGTATTCATGACACAAATGTTGGTTACATACTTCTTAACAGATTGATTGCCCTGCTTCAAAATGCTGTGTGTGTTTTACTGACTCATCTTGGAAAATTTCTTGTTACTCAGCCAAGATATAATAGGGAGATAAATGACAGTCTGCAGGCAGGGGCTGCAGAACGAAGCCTGCAGTTGTCCCTTTGAGAACAGCAGACAGAAATGCTCTGAGAAGTTCAGATAGTTTTTATACCGTTTTCTTTGTATCTTCAGGACTCCGCTAATCTAAATTACAGCAAGCCCCAGGACAAGAAACTTGCCAGATTATAGTTTTCAGAAATTACCTGTTCACATTTATCCCTCTGATTTCACAAGTTTTGCCAGATTAAATAGGGAATTTTTCCCATGCCATTTTTTATATCTCTCTAGTATGTTTTAGTACTAGAGAGCTATGAAAAATTCAGAGTACTACACCACAAAGATTTTGAATGTCAGCTGAGCACTTGGTTCCTACAGCATATTGTGTGCTTGGTACACGTTCATTACTGCGCCCCGGACCAAGCATTCTCCTCACAGCATTCCATTTCCAGGGCTGATCTCGCTCACTGCCCTGCTTACCTGATTGTCATGGAATCAGCACTGACAGGGGAGGACAGGGATGTTTGTTCTGTCTCAAATACACTGTTTGTAAATGGGAATCTAGGAGTGTAGTTCAGTGGGAGGTTCCTTGAATAGGGGTTTCTTCATGCGTTTCTCATTCAGCGCCTGGGACTCAGCCATGCCAAGTGAATTCTGCTCCCAGAACTCCGGCTTGTCTGCCTGCAGTTGCTGAGGCACACTCGGGTTAAAGCCCGTGTCATGTCTCACTCACTTGTCCCTTGTCTCAGTTTGAGTTCTGGCTTGGGTTATGCAGTGCACTGTGGCTGCCATTTGGGTAAAGACCCTGTTCACCACTGAGAGTGAGATAAGAAAGGGGTTGATGATGATGGGAACTGAAACTCAGGAGACCCAAAGTATATTCCCACCTTAGCCCAGGATTCTTTGTGTGATCTTGGGCATTGGTCTTTAGCTAAACTCTCTGCAAAACGGAAATAACATAACCCTGCCTTCCTAGAGCACTGATGATATAGAAATAGCACAGTAGTAAGAGTCATATTTACACCTTTTAGAGCAGTCTAGGACAGCCTGATCTCTTCCATACATGTCACATTTGAATGTCACCCTTTGTATGTGACGTTGTTTGCAAGTCTGCAATCGCCTGAGTCAGCAGTGCTTGTTTGAAGGAGTTCCTCTGGAAGGTGGATTAAATGCAGTTCATTTTATCAGGCTTTCTGACAGGGTAATTAATAGCAGCACACACACCGCATCAGTAGGTTTTGCATGGCTCTTATTGTGAAACACTTGTAATGATGAAACATTTTCACCTGAAGTCCTGAGGACTGAGTCTATAGGGTGTTAATAAAATTAATTGAACAGAGTGAATAAAATCCCAGGGAGGGCAAGACCTTTCCTTCTGGCAAGCACAAGTATTTTGCAAGAGGCTGTGCTGTTCTGCTAGAGGAACAAATGCAATGAAGTAAAAAAACATGCTGGTTTCCAGACAGAGAGTAGCCTGGTCCTCATTCTCCATTCACTTTTTCATATCTGAAGCAGACAGAAGTGTCTTGAACCTCTTCAACTCTCCCTTCTCAGTATGCTCCAGTTTACTGGAATGTCTTAATGCCAGGATTGAGCCATATGGAACAGAAAGTTTGCTCCTGCTCTGCTACACTTGGTGTATTCTTCCACAGGTCAAGTAACTGGTATTTTCCCTGTGATTTCTTGGGCTCTTGCACTAATGGGCAGGTATTAACACTGAGGAAGAAATGTTTATGTGTTGTGTGTTCCGGATGTACTTCTCATTGCCATAATTGTGTCTGAGAACGCTGGCAGGATAAAGTCTACAGTTCAGTCCAGGAATGATTTTATTATTCTACCATTCAGGAGTTTGGATAAATTGTGGTCACAGAGTTTACGTCAGGAAAAGATTAGCCTCCTCAGGAGACTGGCATCTTCATGCTTGATGTGAGGCATAACACATGGAGTTGGTGGAAGGCAAAATTACTACAGGTTGAGTGTTGATGGGAATTGAGGGGTGTGTTAGCGCAGAGCCACCATTCTCTGATCTCTAAGAATGTCCAACAAAGGACAGCAAAATTAATTCTGCTCTGCAAGTACCAGAAAGATGAGGGAGACCTCATGAATAAATTAAGAAAGATAAGAAAACACACAGGAAGGAATTTTTTTTTTAAATGCCACTTTCTTAAGATGCCTGCAATCATGCTTTCTTCCTCTTTCTTTCTCTCTGTTTATGTGTACCCCTGTTGATTACCTTGCACTCTCATCAATGAGTTTTGACTCTTGGTGTTTCCTAGAGGAACTGAGATCTCAGGAGTGCTGGTTAAGAGGCCTCAAGTTTAAGGGGAGGTTCTGTTCCCCTTACTATGGCAAAAGACAAACTCAATGCTTATTCAACACACAGTTCCATATGGGATGGAGAGAAAAAAGGGAGAAAGTGGATGAATGCCCACATTGTGGAAGTACATCATTTCAAGACTACGTGAAGTCACAGTTAATTATTATCAACATGCTCAACACTTTTTGATTCCCATGTTATATTCTTACTATCAGACATGAAACATGGTCTTTAGCAGCAATGAATAAGGTCTGAAAAAATGTACAATTCAAGGTATAATTTAATTCTGAGGCTACAGGACTGAAAATATTAAGATATGAGCTTCTGGAGGGGGAAGAGAATGAGAATAGGAAAAGGAGATTAATAAGCTATTTTAATAATTTAGGCCAAATATTAAATTTGTTATTTATGTTATTTCTTCATAAGGATAATGAGAGTTGTTTACTCAGGGGTGCCACACACAAGTGCTGTCAGGAAGGCTTAGAAAAAAGAGGGCTTCATGGATGAACTATAGCTCCAAAGGTTCGAAATCTGAGCTGCAGGGTAAGCCAAGGGGCATGCGATCTCATGCAGCTGTGTAGTGGTTTTGCGGGATGTGTGGCATGCAAGTGGTAGACTTTGGAGTCTGAATAGGGATTTGGATGCTTTTGAACCATGTCTTAATATTATTCCTGCACAGTTTTGTTGTTTCAGAAAGTTCAGAGAAACAGTTTATCTTTGAAGAGGTTTGAAACAAAACTGTGGGGTTTTTTTAATAATTTACCCCAAACCTCAAAGTGTTCTAGATATTCTGCAGATAGGTAAGGAGGCTGGGGGATAACTCAGCAAGCTTTATGCACATTAACAGCCTCAACACTAAGGCTTACTCTTCTCTGAGGGATTTAGATTTCCCAAGAGAAGGGCCAACTAAAGAAAAGAATACCAGAAAGTGATGGTGTGGAAAAACTTAGCTGTGTCTCCCTCAACCAGTGTCTTCTAGTTTGATCTCTCTTTGCTGTTAATTTTTATATTTAAATTTGGCATCTTTCTGAAGTACTTCTCATCACAATGGAAGCACAAATCATGTTAATTAATGAGAGTAGCAGCCAAAAAAAAAAAATTGCATCTAGCACTTCTTTGCCATAGTCAAGAGCTCTTGAAAAACTTGTCCTTGATGTTGTTTTGGCTGAACAAAAATTAGATGCATAATCACTATTTGACTTGATTGACTTCATAATTCTTTCTATTACGCTGATGAAAAGTACATGGCAGGAATTCTCAGTCTTGTACAACTTTGTTGCCACATACACATATTGCTAAACAGCTGAGCATCTCCTTGACTTGGACATCTATCACTGAGGGCGTTGAGATGTCTGAGGTAGTCCACAATAGCTTTTGCATGATGGAGAAGAAATCCTTCCTGTTGATGTAAAATCTCCATCAGGCACGGGATTAGGGTATGATGCTGTGAGGCAGCGCAGTGCAGCTGGAGAATCCATAAGCTCCAAACCCTTGATGGCTTTCTCACACTCATCCGTAATCATTCAACGAGCCTGAATTTAACCTTTCTGACCTCAGATAACAACCCAGGCTGCTCACTGCGGGGTGCTGAGCCCCTGGCCACCCAGCAGCAGCCAGGTCACAAGAGACCATAGAGGCTTCTTCAGTCACAAGGACACGACAGCGCAGCGTGTAGATCCCACGCCAGCAAGGAAGGGTACAACAAGTAACAAACTCAGCAAAGGCTGCCTTGAGTGGCACTAAAGTCTTAACCTATCAATTGTTCAGTTTCCCAACTCTCCCATGGCAGCCAGACATTTGCTTTTGGGCTCAGATATGATAGTGAAAAAGAAATAGAAAATTTTCAAGCAGGGTTTATTCAGTTCCTTCTCCATTTTTAGATGAGAGGTGATGAAAATCTCATGTCTGGCTCACTCAATACCAGCAGCAAAGTGATGCAACTGGCTTAGCAGGGACACACAGTCATTCTCTGAAGAATAAGACAATTCCTACATCTCCTGAGTAAACCACCCATTGCAGGGGTGTAGAATGATTGGTAATTCAGACCAAACTACGTAACTATTACCTTGTCAAATATTTTCAAATCCTCTTGGAGTTTTTGAATCACCTTTTTGTGCAGCCAGAAATTGCCCTCTGAATATCCAGGGGTGGGAAGGCTGGGGATCAATCTTCTTGACCTTTTTTTACACACACCAAAAATTTCTGAGTGGCCAAGAGCCACAGGAGATACACCACAGACCACAGAGAGACAGGAGAAGCAGGAGATGGCAGCAGGTCCCTGCATGTGAGGAGAACGTGAGCAAAAATTATGGCAGGGTCACAGAGAAGTCTGGTTTGAAAGCTTCTATTGACTTACTTTGTTTTCCAGATGAAGGAAGAGGCTATAGTTATCCAGCAGGACTAGCATCAGCACAGCCCTGTGACAGGCACGTGGTATCTTGCTGTGGAGATAATTTCTGAACTGTGCATCAGTCCCAAGAGGCAATAATGGAGTCACAGAGTGTCTGAAGGACAGACTTTCCTATCTGTGCTTACTGTTCATCTCAAAGCTGAGTCAGGATTATATGTAAACAAGGAAGAAAATAAACTGTTTCCCCATAGCAAAAGATCAATGTAGTCTGAAGATTTTAAATGCAAGACTGGTCCTGAAAATGCACTTACATCCTTTCTTTAAAAGCCTGCCATCATTCAGAACTGCTGTCTTGGCATGAGTTAAATGGAGCAGAACTAGGTTCTTGCCCTCCCCACCTGAACAGATAATCTCTGAGATCTCTAGTGAGGTAGCCTGGTGTTGAGTCAATAGGTAGAGAAACCAAAATACTTCAAATGGCTGATGGCTTAAATAGCTTAAAAGCTGTAGCTGAAACAGCTGCATCTATGGCATTACAGAGCTGTCAGTCATATGCTGTTCAGTGCGTGGTAACATCTTTTTTGGTCTTATGGCAAGTCATCCCTTGATTTTTTCCCCCTCCTTGACCACTCTGTCTTTAATAAAATGCTACTGATTGCTACTGGGCTTCCCAGGCACAAATCAGACTCTTAGTACAAACACAAATTGTCTTTTTCTCCAACTCTTGCGGGTGTCATGGGATAGTGGGATGGGAGAGGCTGCAAGGGAACACATGCATTTAGGAAGGGGAGTGGGAGAGGATCAGCAACAAACAGGCAAGTGCCAGTGGGAGGGAGAAAGCTCCAACTGCCCTGAGTCAGGCAACATGAACTGAAGAAGGCGGCCAGACAAGGCAGGCAGGACACAGCAGGATGTGGGAGGGGGTCTGGAGCTGGCTGCACCCCTGCCAGCTGGCTACTAGAGGTGAGGAGGGGTCTCAGGAAAGGAGAGGATATATGTGGCTGGAGGTGCTAGAAGATCAGAGCAGAGGTCTCTGCTCTTTCACCAGCAAGTGACAGAGCAGGAACAAAGCTGTAGAAGGCACGATGCAATCATAGTTACCTCATCCAGCAAGGGCAGGAGGTATTGCTGGAGATGAGACTTGAGAACAGGCACAGCACACCTGGATTCCTTTCTCTCAGCTAAAGTCCAACCACAGCAGACTCCAGCAGAATCCTCTGGAGTTGGGACCTGGCATATAAACACATTAAGAGCTGTTCATGGGAGCAGTGCAAACAATCCAGGGGTCTGGCTGACAGCTCTCATCAGTCACACAGGAAATTCTGTTTATACCTTCCTACACAACCAAATTAGCTGTGATTAACAAACGCAGGCCATTTTGAGCATCACAGACTAGGCTTGATGTTAATTAAAAAGGGGATGGAGATGAAAAAAATGCATTCCAGCTCCCCCTTGTGCCTTTTCTCTGGCTTTGTTTTTTTTCTCAGCTTTGCTGGCAGTCTCCAGGTTGTTTGATTATATGAGGACCGTTTTGTCTTACAGGACAAACATCATCCCCCGGGAAACTTAGAAGATGATGCAAGTCCATGCCTGCATGCCTGCAGTTGATGGTCCCCATCAAGTCCCAGGTGCTAGAACCATGCCTGTGTGTGCATGAACTCACACACACGTGTGTGTGTGTGTGTGTGTGTGTGTGTGTGTGTGTGTGCACTCAGTGGCTGGCCAGGTGGGATCTCTGTGTTTAATCATGAGAAACTTAAGTTGTGAGCCCTCCTGGTCCGGGAAGAAAAAAACCAAAAATCAGGAAAAGGTGGATCCTAATACAGAGATTTTTAAAATATCAATAACCAAAAAGGAGGAAAATTAAAGGTATCTGGTATTATTATTTCCAGGCCCCAGAAGAAACACAGAGGCTGATGTTGAGTTCTGCTCTGTAAAGAGCTGCTTGCTCTTAAGGCTCATGCCCTCATCTTTCTCTCTCTGAAGAAGAGTAGAGGAGAGGGGAGATGTGGGGCAGAACTGTGGGCCCAGACAGAGACCCCACAGAGGCATCACTTCGATGCACCAGCTCTAATGCTGAGCACCTCCCCCCTCCCCTTGCCAAATGCCCACCACTAAGAGGAGTTCAGCAGAGTATGTCACATCCTGATTATGCTCAGCAGCGATTTAGGGCTTTTCCCATCCTTTAATTCCCTCCTGCTGCCTTGCCGTGTTCCAGGGCCTGTGCCGTGAGCGCGGTGCCTGTGTGCGGGGCGGATGCTCTGCCCAGCTCCGATGCAGAGGCTGCAGTGAGAAATGGCTGTGCACTGCTGAGCAGCTGGAAGCAGTTATTAACTGAATTTGGCAGCCGAGCTGAACTACAAATGCATCTGGGTGGCTTGAATTGTTCTTAATTATATTTTTGTTTTATTGTTTTCATTTCGAGCTGTGCTCTACCACTACTCTCCGTATGTCTCTGCACTGTACATTTTCTTTGCTTCCAGCCCAGGGTAATTGCTCCTTGTCGTGCTGTGTTTGCCATTTTAATTTTTTATCATCTCAGTTACTTTCTTTTCTTTCCCCCTTTTGATTATTTCGTTATGTCATTCCCATTTGCCCTGACATTTCAATAAATTCATTCCTACATTATCTTTGTCCCTAGAGCTGCAGTTTATCCCTCTCTTATCCCTCTCTTTCTAATGTCTCTGTCTCAAAGCTGGATATAAACTGTTTATTTTTTCCTAACAGCTTCCCTTTTGGGCTGAGCAGCAACCAGCCGCAGAGAGCAGCATGCTGGGCTGAAATCCTGGAGCCAGAGTGCCCCCTTCCAGAAATCCGGGGAAATAACACAGCTCCCTTTAGGGGAAGGAGTAAAGCCAGGCAGGACTCTGCAGCTCAGTGTCTAGCCACAGGTTAATATCCAGGTACTTAGACGAGACTAACTAAAAGAATGCTGCTGCAAAGGGTGTGTAAGGAAGTGAAGTTTTTGGGGTACATTTCCAGGTTGAGGGAATGTCCTTTATCTGCTGGATTTTTCACTTCCCACTCTCCTACAAGTGCTTGTTTTTGACTTTCAAACTTGCATTTGACCCTTCCAGCTAAAAGCTCAGAGGAAGGATCTACACTGGTCGTGGGCTGGAGAAGGAATTCTTCTCCTGCATACTCAGGTTGTGTATGAGGAGGTGGCCCTCCTGCAGGACAGCACCTTTTTCCTTTGCAGTAGCTGATTCCACCCCGAGAAGCCAGTTTCTGTTTGGTCAAGGCTTTGGGCTTTGAACTTTGCCAGACACTGACAGATCTTGCTCCATGGTTAAAGACTGCTGTGAGCTGTAATAACTACTCTTGCAGCATCACTGGAGAAAAGGAGGCTCGGGGGGACTTTATCACTCTCTACACTTACCTGAAAGGAAGTCACAGACAGGTCGAGGTTGGTCTCTTCTCCCAAGAACAAAAGGAAATGGATTCAAGTTGAACCAGCAGAGATTTAGATTGGATATTAGAAAAGACTTCTTTACTGAAAGTGTGATCTGGCATTGTAACAGGATGCCCAGGGATGTGGTGTAGTCAGCATCCCTGGATGTGTTCTCAAAACTGTAGATGTGGCACTTGGAGACATGGTTTAGTGGTGGACCTGGCAGAGTTAGGTTAATGGTTGAACATAATGGCCTTAGAGGGCTTTTCCAACCTTAATGATCAAATATGGTTCTGTGATTCTTACAATTTTTTGATCAGCAGTGGGGGGCATGAACTGAGCCCTTGTCTCTGGCTGCTATGGAGCAACATCTGGCAGCTCAGTTTAAAGGGGTTGGTGGAGATGGGTTTTGAGGGAGCTGTTGGCCTTTGTGCAGAAGCAGTGTGGCACAGCCAGCTGCTGCAGCCCTGTGTCTCTGGGGGGCAGGGTGGATAGCTGCTGTGTGGAGACGTGAGAGGGACAGAGGAGGATGATTCTCTCTTAACCTGCCTTTTTTTGGGCTGAATAGCTCTTGCCTTGTCAGCACTCTCTAAAGCAAGGTCCTTGCAAATGTTTTGGTTTCTCCAGCAACAAACTGACTAAGACCTTGAGCAGTGGTTTGAAGTGTGAGTTCCCTCCGGCAGCTCTGTGTATGCAGGCGTTTTGATAGTGCTTGTGTGGAAACATTTGTCCATTCAAAGCTAGAACACAGACACTAAGACAGTCCGTCATGTTAAAAGTATTCTCAACACAGAGGAGGCTGTGATCATACCTGTATCAACAGGAAATGTGAAGGAAACATACTGTCCATAAGTCATTGGAGGGACGTGTGAATCCATATGGTTTGTATGAAACTGTAACACCAGGTTTAAGGTAAAGGTACAACTGATATAAACAGCTCTGTGAAGACATGCAATCCTTTTTAAAGGCTATCCTTATTGTTATTAAACTTTACTGATATATAAGAAACACTATTTTCCTTCAAGGCACTCTTTTAGACTTCAAGGAAGTCCTAGTGTATTAACAAGTTGAGCTGCTGATACAAGTCTTGATACAAGTCTTTCTTGTATCTTTCAAATAACTCCAAGGAAGACAAAGCCTACCCTGGTAGCTACATGTTTAAGTTCCAGTGCAGGAAGGTCCCTTGCTAGTACGTGGTAGCTCTTCAGCACTTTGGGAAATACACAGGCTCCTGTCAAGGCTGTCCCAGCAGTCGGCTAACATTATGGAATGGAAGGGCACGCTATGCAGCCAGGGACGCTCAGGCAGAGAGAGGGACCATGATGTGTCCAAGAGCATACAGGGACCTAAGGAGAGACTCGGGACTGATCCCCAGCTGTTCCTCTCCAGGTCTTGCCTTTACTTCATCACTTTATGATTTTAAGCCATAGCTTCAATAACACTGGGAATGTGACCCACAGCCATGCAGTCACACTCATTCAGGTCTTTCCACTGCCCGGCCAGACAGAGCAGCACTGCAGGCTCTGAGGCACTGACACTGCTGCCTCGGGTGGAGAGGCAGTCCTGAGGGATGCACAGTCCCAAGGGATGAACACCCCTGACAGAGGGCACCTTCCTGTCCCTGAGCCAGCCGCGTGAGTGCCAAGCCTGAGCACGCACGAGTGCACACGTGCTGCGCTGGGAGAGCACCGGCATGGAAATACGGCTGCACCCCAGCCGCACGAGGCTGAAGCTGATCTCTCCTCTGTGCAAACCTCAGCAGTTCGGAGACATCAGGTGATTTGTACAGTGCAAAGTACTGCGGTTGGGTCACTGGGCTGAACTAGCAACTGAGCCCAAATTATGCCAGTTTGTAAGCCAAGAGGCAGTCACTGCAGTCAGGGCTGCATCAAAAGCAGCACGGCCAACCTTGTCAACGGAGTTGGTTTGCTCCCTCTACTCTGCACACATGAGACCCCATCTGGAGAACTGCGCCCAGGTCTGGGTCCCCCAGTATAAGAAAGACATGGACCTGTTGGAGTGAGTCCAGAGGAGGGCCACAGAGGTGGTAAGACAGCTGGAGCACCTCTCCTATGAGGACAGACTGACAGGTGATGGAGAAGAGAAGACTCCAGGGACACCTCACAGCAGTCTTCCAGTACCTAAAGGGGGCCTTTACAAGAGAGCTGGAGAGGTATGTTTTTACAAGGGAATGTGGTGATAGACAACTGAAAGTAGGCAGGTTTTGACTAGATATTAGGAAGAAATTCTTTACTGTAAGGGTGGTGAGGCATTGGAACAGGGTGCTCCATTCCTGAAAGTTGTGGATGCCCCATCCCTAGGAGTATTCAAGGCCAGGTTGGATGGGGCTTTAAGTAACCTGGTCTAGTGGAAGGTATCTCTGTTCATGCAATGAGCTGACCTTTAAGGTGCCTTCCAACCCAAACCATTCTGTGATTCTATAATCAGTAACTACATGACAGTGCGGGTACAGGCATGTCTGTATTCACATATGTGAATAGGCACAAGACTGTGTCCCAGTTCTGAGGGTCTTATAGTTTTATTTGTTTTGTTTCTGATGAAATGCTGGGACTAAACAAGAAAACTGTTGTGGCACTAAGGCAAACTTAGCTGTGTCATGACTCTTTCTGGCCATTTTGGGGGCTGAGTGAAGAGGCAAAGCAAATCCTTACCACAGCCGCCATCCAGGGTTTGTGCTGAGCATGTTTGAAGGCCAAGCCACAACTGGAGAGCCACGCCACAGACAAGTACAGTGTGCACATCAGAGCCTGCAAGCACTTTGCTCTTCAGGTCCAGAACTATTTTTAAAGACCCTGACCTGGTTACGGACTTGCAGACACCTGGCGGGTGAATAGGAACAAACACAGGGACCTTCTCCATGATTTGGAAATAATTATTAGCTGTGAATGTAGTCACCAAGCCTTATTATCCCCACCCTTCCCACATTTGTCGTCTCCTTGTCTCCTCCAACCCCCCAAATATGACACACTTTTGTCTTGCACAGCTTCAGTGCATTAGGAGGTTTTTCAGGGCCAGCTTTTCAGTCTGAGCATGGCTAAGAAGCTGTGGTACCTGAGGCAGCTGGGGGAGGCTGACACTCCTACAAAGCAGCAAAGGCTGAGCCTGCAGCCTGCTGGTTTATGCCAAGGAATTTTGGCTGCAGGTGTAAGTTAATTCCTGGTATTGCTGGCAGGCGATCCCCCTAGCTATTCACAGGAGTGCTTTAATTGAGCCCACCTATGCTCAAGAGAGGCCCCTGTGCAGAGCTTACAAGAATTTATCTACCATGGAAGTTTTGTTTATGGTGAAGTTAAAAAGTGGAACACCTCTTTGCCTCAGAAAACAATGGAATTACCTCTCCTATGGTGAAGCACCTGTATGAAAAATGTTACTTTTATATCCAGTTTTATCACTGTGTGCAGCAAGCAGCCGCTGAGTGACAGAACTGGGTTTCCTGACATGTCGCCATTGTAGCACAGCACTTCTGCGAGGCACAAGGCAAATGACTGGAGGTAATTACAGAATCATGGAACCAAAGAATCATTTATGTTCTTATGGGAAAAGACCTCCAAGATCATCCAGTCCAACACTGACAAGTCCACCACTAAACCATGTCCCCAGGTGCCATAACTACATGATTTTTGAACACTTCCAGGAATGGTGATTCCACCACTGCCCTGGTGTCCTGGGTTGTGGGAATGTAGTAAAACAATGTATTCTCCCCATCTGCATCAGCTCTGTGCATGCTTGACCCCTGGGACTGCAAGCTG